>PVJD01007275.1:0-86598 GCA_004026545.1 Mormoops blainvillei | reverse complement strand
CCTCCCTCCTCCCTCTCTTCCCTTTTCTCTTCTCTCTCCTCCCCGTTCTCTCCTCCCCTCCTCCAGCCCCTCTTCTCTCTGCCTTGTTGTGAGTTGTCTTAAGGAGAGACACTCCTTGCAATGAAACACAGCCTTCAGCCAACAGCTAAGGAGGCCCTGCGGCTATAGCCACGTGAGTGAACTTGGGCACAGATCCTCCCTCAGTCAAGCCTCGAGGTGCCAGCAGCCAGTGACAGACCCTGAGCCAGAGTCTCCAGTCAAGTTCTTAACCCACACCTATGAGATCATAAATGCTTGTTGGTTTAAACCTGGGGCCCCCAACTCCAGGAGGTGAGCTTGAATGGAATGCACGTAAATCATCCTGAAACCATCCCCCCTACCACCACTGGTCCATGGAGAAATTGTCCCACAAAACCGGTCCCTGGTGCCAAAATGGTTGGGGACCACTGGTTCAAGCCGCTACATTAGGTGGTCATTTTTAATGTCATCATAGATGACTAATATATTACACACATTCCATATATAACTGAAATTTTGAAGGTATATCACCAGACCTTTTTGTAACTAAAAATAGAAAAGTCTTGGCTAGAAGTTAATATAAAAAGGTCCAATCAAGTGTGCGTGCACACACACACACACACTCTCTCAGTCTTGAAGCTTCCTTTAAGATCAGTTTCCGAATCACCTTTGAAGGTGAAGTTCACAACCAGGCAAAAGACCACAGAAGGCATGGCTGAATCTATCTGAGATAAAAATAAAAGGAAGCATCCTGCTCATTGAAGGACACCCTCAAAGGAGACACTTTAATGCACTTAAAAATGTGCTTGAACCTTGGTAACCCCAGTGTTTCATTTTGCAGTGGTAAGCAAACAAGGGAATTAACATCTGGCCATTTTATATATTTCTTCTGTATATAATATGAATAGCCATATGTACGAAGGCACTACTTTTGCAAAATACTTCAGATGAAAATAACTGATGAAGAAACTGTCAGTAAGATCTGGATGGATGCTTGCATGGATGACACTGAACGTAAGACGGATACAACTGTAGGGCAGAACAGAGGAGTGTACACCCAAGTACCACGCAGTCAAGCATCCTAGCAGGCAGAGTACCGTTTAGTAATAAAAGCTAGCCCTACCATCTGCCTCTTTATTTCTTGATGGGGTGGTATAAAATAGAGAAAAATGTTTAAAACTCTCCTTTGTCGTCATATATGCAATAAAAGGAGAAGTGAATGTGAAAGCCTGCCCTGCTTCCGAGGCACGCTGATGGTCTCCGTGAAATTGCTATCATTCCTCATTGAGGAAAAACGCACATAAGTAATAACAAAGTTTTAAAAAATCTTGCCTCAAACCTCATCTAGACCTTAATCCGGAAAGCAATCTGATTAAAGCTACATCTACCACGGGACAAACAGGTTTAATGCAGCAATTTTCCCAAGGCATTAACATTTTTTAAAGGAATTGATCTCTCAGGGCATCATTCCTACCCAGCTCTTCACAGCGTGGAGGCCTTTACGGCCTCTTCAAATAGCCCCATGAATTTCCTCTCCTACCTTTGATTCCCCTAAAGGAAAGGAAATGTCACTTAGATTATGTGTTCCTCACAGGAAACCCCAATGAGGTTGGGATGTACTCAAGACCGACCCCGGACTACCCACGTTCTGCCCAGAAGGCTGATGTGGGAACATGTCGGGGTCTCGGGGACAACTCAAAAGCAAGCAGTTCCTTTGCAGATGAGGAGCTAGAGCTGAGCCCCTCTAAGAAATGGGAGGGTCGCTGTGAGAACCCTACAGGCTCGACGCTCCCAGGGGCCCTTCGAGAGGGCTGAGCTGGACTCCCACGTGGAGTCTGTTCCCCATTCAGTGCTAAGCACAGTTTCTGCTAAAGGTCCTTTGCGTGAAGCTATTCCACTCCTTAGAAACAACCCTTAGTGGCTGTACGGTGGCTCTCAAACTTAGCTGACATCACATAGAGATGCTATGAAGCCCCTGAGGTTGAGTTTTTAACCCTTACCGGTTTAATAAATATCTCTGGGGTGAGGCCTGAAGTTGGTCCTTTTGTAAATGCCCCATTTCTTTCCAATGCACAGCCAAGTTTGAGAACCGCTTACATGTGTGGCCTCTGGGTAACTCCCCCGCCACCCGGCTCTTTTGTTAGTCACACTGTGTGTGTGTCTGTCTCCGCCCAGCACTGGGGCCGCAGTGGACACATGCATGAAGGAGTGGGGGGATGGATGGAGGAGCGGCCTTCCTCATCTGTCTGTCTCCCCCTGGTTTAGTGATAAGGGAAGGAGTTCTAACGCTTACAGACAGCCCTGTGTGGATTAACCCAAGAATGGCCAACCCGACATGGTGGTAATGCCCAAAAGGCCAGGCAGTGAAGGGGAGTGGCGGTGAAGAAATCCAATCTCGTGAGGCTTCCTTGGCAAACAACCTAAAGAACGGTACAAAGCACAGTCCCCCGGGGCCACCGCATCGCCTCTTACTCTACACGCCCACACGTATGTGCACGTATGAATCATGTATGAAATATCCAGGGTCATCCTGCGCTTGCTGAAATAGCTCGTTCCTGCAAGGCCCTGCTAACACCTCCCCAGCCTCCCTGACAGGCTCCCAAACGTGGTACAGGCTGTGGGACGCGTGGTGTTCGGTCAGGTGCACACCAGTGGGCACTTACCTACAAAGTATCCTAATAGCTGAAGATGCACTTTAGCTTGTAATAGAAGCCTATCAGGCTTCCTTTCATCACAGTGAATGTAATAATGGGAATTCTCATCTGAAAGATCAAGGAAAGCGTGTGCCCTTTTAAAAGCAAAAGTACTAAACAAATAAGAGAATAGATAAGAAAAGGGACCGTGACGGAGGCACAGAAAAGAATGATGAGAGAGAAACTCTGCCAGAGGCCTCTGCGGCCCACGGCTGTCCCGTTACCATCTGCACGCTGGTACTCATTGACACCCGCGTCCTCCTCCCCCACCACAGTCATGGCATGGTGGGGACGGTGACAGGGCAATGCTCATTGACACCCACGTCCTCCTCCCCCACCACAGTCATGGCATGGTGGGGACAGTAGCTAAGCCTGCTTGCACCCCTCGCTGAGCCAAGCACGGTGCCTCACACAGGAATTTTGAATAGGGACCATTTTTTTGTTACGTTACCAGCCCCACTTAACTTAAAGGCAAGTGAAAAAGAAGTGAGCCTATGAGACAATTCAGGTCGTTGCTAAAAATATAAAACTGATAGTATCCTCAGGAGCAGCGCTAAATAGATGAGGTGTCATGTCGCCCTCCTCCCCTTCCCCAGCTCCCACTCATGTCCTGGTCCTGCCCCCTGACAAGCAACGGCAGCACCAGGCTCCACCTCCTTTCCCACCAGCTTGGCCACTGGATGACAGATCCTGGAAGGCACTTAAGTCACAAGAGATTTGAGAGATGTGTTGACAGAGTGTTCATCCGTCTCGGAACTAGCGTTTGGGGTTTTTCATAGAATTAGCTCTGACAAAACATAACGCAAACCTCATTTCAATGTGACCGCCAGCTTGAGAAGGCGCGGAAGTCACCGTGTCCTTCTGGCCGTGGTTGCACACGCGCTGCAGCTCCTGGGGTCCCCGCAGAGCGCGTGGTCTGCTCCGCGTCCTCCCGCTGGCCCCAGAACCCACTGCGAAGCCTGCAGGCTAAGCGGCCCCCTCGTCGAGGCTTTGTGGTCGCAAAGGATCTGACACAGCTGAGGAAATGGGTAGACGCGGGCTGTCTCATCCACGCAGCGGATATTTTCTCCGTTAAAAAAAAATGTGTTCTCACTTAAGAATGCTAATGGCCCGTGCACAGAAATAAAATCCCTGACCTACTTTGACGCTGCTGAACTTATTAAACAAGCCGACCTTATTACTCAGAAGAGACTGTGAAACAGTAGAATACAGCCCAAGTGGAATTTGTCCCATCCTTCGTGGACAGGAACTGCCAAGAAAAACACAAAGGAAAGTGGGGGCCCTGAGTGGGAGGCAGGTACATGGTTCATGTCCAAATCCCTCGCCGACTCTCGCTGTGTGACCTGGGAGGTATCACTGTCCCTCTCTGGGCCTCAGTACCCTCATCGAGGGGCCGGACGGGGGCCCTCTGAGGTCGTTTCTGTCTGCGGTTCTTTTTTTTTTTAAAAAAAGAATTTAGCCTGGCTGGTGCAGCTCAGTGGATTGAGCATCGGCCTGCGAACCAAGGGGCCGCTGGTTCGATTCCCCAGTCAGGGCACATGCCTGGGCTGCAGGACAGGTCCCTGGTAGGGGTGGGGGGGCGCATGAGAGGCAACCATACATTGATGTTTCTCTTCCTCTCTTCCCCTCTGTCTAAAAATAAATAAAATCTTTTTAAAAAGAATTTAATATTAAGATGAAAACGTAAAAAAGATGAATTATCAACGGCATATTATGCCAGACACTGTGAGGCAGGCGAGGGACTGAGACTCACACTGTGCCCCCAAGGAGCCCAGGGCAGAGCCGTGCAAGTGGGGCTGGTCCATAGTGATTAATAGGCTTGGTTCCCAGCAGCGATCTGAAAGCCGCCACGAGGCTACAGCAGACAGAACACAACTTGTGTCTGCAACAGGAATTCCCTCCGGCAGTCCACCTGACAACTTCGGTTTAGCTGAACGAATCTTTCAGTGCATTTTAAACCGCTCAAAGCCGCGAGTGGCCCTCTGCAAGTTATAATCAGATTTATCACACTGGGAAGGAAGAGTGCAGCGACACACCTTCCGTGGGGGTTTAGGGCAATAACGTGAGTCATCCTGGCTCATTCTGGAGAAAGTCCTGGAGTGGCCAGGTAAATTATCCAAACCTGAATCGGAGAGAGGCAGGACAGATTACAGATGCAGCAGTAGGCATCAGTGACCTACACAAAGTTGGATTAGTCAGTAATGACGGATGCAGCTGTGGGATGTATGATGACGTTACTCAGAAAATGTCATGGTGCCTGTAACTGGAGGGCCCCTTCAGTCCAGAGAACAGGCACGGAGGCAACCTCCCCTCCACTGTGTCTTTACGTCTCGCTGACCCTGGCAGAGCTCGGTCAACAAAACCCAGGGCGAGAAGTGATTTCCCCAGAGGGAACAAGTGGATCTGGGGTTTGGGTACAGAATTTCAAGTCCCACAGTCACCCCCAGGATTGGCCTGGGTGAACTCAGGCTCTGAAGTTGAATAAAGAAAGGTCAGGGTAAAGTAAGATGTGAAGAGTCTCACAGAGACCAGCTGTGCCAAGGCCAGAGAGTGTGGGGTCCCCAGGGAAGGATTTGAGGGGCTCAGGCCAGAGACAGGTGGATCACAAGCTCTGGAGATATCTGAGTGCCCAAAAGCCCTGTGAGACAACTAAAACCAGAATTACATTTTCTCCCCATTTTACAGACAGGGACACTGAGATTCTGAGAAAGACGCCCGAGGCCACTATTAAGTGGCAAAGATGGAATGGGAGTGAATGTTCAGCCTCAATTCACTGAGGTCAGCCCCAAGCCCATCCTGCCTCTAATCCCAGAACTTCCTGTTTACCTCCCTCACACTTGGCCCCTAGGCTTAGACCCAACTTCCCTCACACCTGTCCATCAGTCTCCACCCACCAATCGCAGCCCCTTCCACCCTCGCCAGGTCACTCCCACCCTCTGTCGGAGGCTTGCTAAACTTTGAATAGAGTCTCTTTCCCTTTCACCCTGGCGACTGGGTACTCATGGGCTTGTTCTGATAATGGTCCTTTGAGCGGTTTTGAGAGTCTTCATGTCTCACAGAACACCAAGGTCAAATGAGGTCTCTCTGCGACCAGGATGAAGTCAGGTGGAGCAAGGTCGCTTCATAATTTTTTCAAGAAAGGAAAAAACAAAGTCGCTGTGCGAACCACAAAATACCATACACCCTCCTCTCCTAGGTCACATGAGTGGCTGTTATGCTTCTACTAGTTACAGCTGCAGTCTTGCTCTAGGATTACCTCCATCTGGATTAAATCTATTCAAATATCTGATCATAGAATTGTCCCCACTTCCTGAGAGTTTTCAGTCTAGAGCAAATCCCCACTTCCTTGGTCCCTCCCCAAATCTTCCAAACAAAGCCCCAATGTTATCATACTCTTCCTCCCTCACAGCAATGGGTCATAACCCCAACTCGTTCAACTACAGCTGTGTTCCTGGTGGTCTTTAGCTGGAGGGCACTGACATCTTCCAAAAGATGTCCTACTTCCTTAGCTGGATACGGAATGTTCTCCGTGATGCAGCCCTGTGGCTGAGCCCGCCTCCGCATCCCTCAGGCTGCCTTGCGCCATGGCGGCTACCATTCCAGACCTTCGTACCTTCCAGATCCCGTCACTTGGAAAGCCCCTCCCCCCGGCCCTCCTGGAGCCCTCGTTTGGGACATCTTCATGACTCCCTCCTCTCTATCACTTTCCTACGCCGCACATACCCTGCGTGTGGTGGCTCATGTCCCACCGAACCATAATTGTGTTTGCCCTCTCGTCACCCTCCCTACCAGACCGCAAAGCTCTTTGAAGGGCAGAGATATGCAAGGCCTGGTGCAGGGGCTGACACTGGATAGAAGCTCCACACACTGGCTGCTCAGTTCTTCCCTGCACTGAACCAAACGTCTTTCCTGTTCAATTACTGCCATATTTCAAATCATATTCCAAGTACGGGTCAAAATAATAATGTGCAGATCAAAGCCCCTCTGAACATGCAGGCTTTGGTCTGTTACAACAGCACCCCTTGCCACCTGCAGGGTGCGCTGTGATTTACAAAGCACTTCCTCCTCACCTCATCTCTCTCAGTGCAGTCCTCACAGCAGCCCTGGTTTCTGGCATGTCGTGCCCACTGCCCCAAGCTGCTTAGATACTTGGAGCGTTCAGGGCTGGGACACAGCCAGGGAAGAAATTGGGAGTGCAGTAACTCAGTGACAGGTGGTGTTGCTTCAGGTTCCCAGGTGGCCTCGTCAGCTCATGGGGTCACTGCCAAAAGAACTTTGGGGAATGAAGCCTGATACTTAAAAACCTCACCTTTGATTTGTCTTCTGTCTGGTTACACATTAATTAGAATACATACATAAATATTTTCATTCAATGTCACTAGCGTTTGAACAAGGGTTGAGAAATCAGATAGAATGGGACATGAGTCTAGACTCCGCTCATCAGCGGTATGACTTCGAGCACGGTCCCTAACCCCTCCGAGCCTTGGTTTCCCCAAATGTAAAGCAGGCGTAGCGGTGGTGCCTGCTTCACGGAGCTGCTTCACGGAGCTGTTACGAGGACTGAACGACGAAATGTAAGTTGAGGATTTCAGGGGTGGTTAGGGGAATTTCCGACGTCATTTGTGAAGCCAAAGTCTGGGCCCTCATCTGACTGGTGTCTGGCACACGGTAACAATAAACAACACGTGGGGAATTTTAGCTATTACTACAACTGTTACCAACGTCACTCTGACTGTCGCGAAGCAGGTCGATGGTAGGCCGTTTGCTCTCAGGGCCACGGGTTCCCTGTCCTTGCTCCACTCTGTGCAATCGCGCAGAGGCTGTGCCGGCGTGGGGGGAGGGTAGAAGCGGGCCTCCCAGGCTCCTCTGGTCAGCTGGCTTCTGAGGCGGCCAGTTAGATGTGCTGACAGAGTGGAGGGGGAAGGAAAACCCCGGACTGTGTATGCACGTGTTTCTGTCTCTGACTCAGGCAGGGAGGGGCTCCTGCCCAAATTTCCTCACAAAACTCAGAACCCTGGACCTGAGTAATTGTCTCCATCTTTTGACCATCCAGCCTAAGGGTGGCGGTAGCTTCTGGCCATTGTTAATCTCTGAGTCGGCACATCCTTGTAACCGGCTCCCTATATTGAATTCCTTTTGTTTGAAATATCTAGAGTTTGTGTTTTCCTTCCTGGGTCTTGATGGACAGATATGCCTGATAGGTACATTTGAGCAAGTTTCTTTCTTCACTAGAGTTTCTTCATCTACGAAATGTTGCTAATATTTTGAAAGTTTGTCCTGAAGACACAATAAGAAACATGTGGGAAATCCACCCCAGCACCTGACACAGTGTAGCCATTTTAAGAAATTGGGTTCCTTCCTTTGCTGGAAAGAACCTCTGTGCAGAGATCTGGCCCCAGGAACTCTACCTTAAGGAAACAATAAAGAATGAAACTATTTCACAGTCAACAATGATCCTTATAAGATTATCTACTATACAGAATCTTGACACAGCCTAAAAATACAATGAAAGAATATTGATGTCATGGGTTGAACTGTGTTCCCTCCAAAAGGATATTTTGCAGTCCTAACCCCCAGCACTTTAGAATGTTGGAAATAGGGTCATTTCAGATGTAATTAGTTAAGGCAAGGTCTGGGACCTGATCCCACAGGACTGGTGTCTCTGCAGGAAGGCAGCTATGTGACGACGCACGCACTGCCACAGGGAGAACTCCACGCAAAGCTGGAGGAGCGGAGATGCATCTACAAGCCAAGGAACTGCAAAGATCGCCGGCACACCGCCAGGAGCCAGGGAGAGGCGAGGAAGGATTCCTACGCAGGTGTTTGCCAGCCCTTCCAGAACTGGAAGGGAACACATGCTGTTTCATCACACCCAGTCTCCAGTGCTTTGTTGCAGCAGCCCAAGGAAGTGAATACATTGTAGCAAAAGGTGGTGCGTAGGCGGGACTCTAAAATGCCACTCTACACTCACGCCCCTGGCAGTCTTGCCCTGTGTAATCCTGTGAGCAGGTTACGGTAGAAAGAACACTTGACTCTAAGAAGGGGAGATTATCATGAGCAGACCTGACCTCAACGGGCAAACCTGTACAAGAGATGGGACTCTTCCAGTGAAGGGGACTGGATACTCCAGGGACAATTCTCCATGGTTGGCTTTGAAGATGGAAGAGCCCACATGACAGAAAATGCGGGTGGCCGCTAGAATCTGAGAGTGGCCCCCAGCTGACAGCAGCAAAGAGGGGGACTTCAGACCTATCATCACGAGGAACAGAATTTGGCCAACAACAAGAATGAATGTGGAAACAGATTCTTCCCCAGTGCCCAGAGGTGAGAATTCAGCCTGGCTGGCACCTGGGTTTCAGCTTTGTGCATCCCCGGAGGGCGCAGCCACACTGTGCCCAGGTTTCTGACCTGCAGAACTCAAAGACAGTCACCAGGTACTTTAGCCAAATACAGAAACAGAAAACCAATCCAGGTGGGTTCACACACTGTCTAAAACCGTTAAATATCAATATGGCAGAGGCCATAAAATGACACACGGAATACACGCAATGTAACATTAACTTAAAAATATGTGAAATAAGAATGGTACTTTCTTCCAATGGCATCTCTGCCAAACGCATACATATGTGGATGAATAAAAAAAGCAAAGAGGCTTTGGATGTGCTGGGGGTGACAAGCCTGTGGGTTCAAAGTTGTCTTCAGTCTTCTGGCATCATTTATTTTAAAAATTATAAAGCAACAAGGTTTTTTTTGTGCCTTCAGCCCACACTGAACAGACCAGTATGAAGTGTGAGAATGAGCACGATCTCCCAAGATTTCAAGCTACTTGAAAAAGAGGGCCACATAAGAACCAAGGATTCATAAAACTCCATCTGGGAGAGGTAATTTCTTAGATTAATGTATCATCACATCACAAGTGACCGTTTTCTCTGGAATTTCCACACAAGCCCTCCCGGAGGCCGCCCCCCTCCCTGCCCCAGGGGAAGAAACACAGACATCCGTCCTTGTGGCTAAAACTGCACGCTGTGCCGAGGGTCGCAGGTGGCTGTCCTACTGCACTTCCCACATTTACCAAGTCCTTTTTCCCTTCAGGGCTCTGACTCACTCTTTCTCTCTGTTTGACCTTAAAGTCTCTCCATCTTTGCCCTCCTAGGTGTCCTTGAACAAGCTGCTTAATGTCCTGTGGCCTCAGTTTCCTATCAGAATGAAGACATCAGGGAGATAACTGTTCAATAAATAACACTCCCTGCTGTCTTATGTATTTGCTATGTGCCTTAAGGAAGACATTTAATCTCTGAGAGTTTCAGTTTTATAACCTGAAACATGGGTTGGAACTACACACACCTACCTCCATGTGGATGTTGTCAGGACGGGCATTACCCAGAACCGCTCTGCCCAAGGTCAGGGCCCAGAGTGAGGACACCAAATTCCATCCCCAGGAGCAAAGAACAGGCAGCAATGCCAGTTGAGACCACCAGGAGGAGGTGTGGAGACAGGCAGCTGCCCCAGGTAAGTGACAACTGACGGGCCCATGTAAACTCACAGGAATGTTGGGCTTGCTTTCATTATTAAAATACAAGTGAGAAGGCACTCCCGTCCTCTGGATAGAAACATTAAGAGACAGTGAACAGGATCTCCACATCCCCTTTTTCCTTCTGTCACTGTCACCTATAAAATTTCAGATAGCGGCTGCTCTACCACCTCAGGGCTCAGAAACAAAGGGCAAGGAGAGAATAAAGCCCCATCCAACCACTAATGGTCAAGTAACATGAGCAAAGCCTAACCCGTGCCATTGGTCTGTTACGCAACATTACCTGGTGCATCCCAGCTAGCAGGCTCAACGCCCCCTCCCCCTTCTGCAAGTGGGGATACTGCGGCTGAGGAACTGAAGAGTTGGCTCATATTCACGTAACGACTAAGTCCTAATGATAGGGCTGAGCCTCGAGTTCAGGTGGCCTCACTCTAGAACTCATGACTCATCCACCGGGAAGACTTTCCTCTGTTCCTTGGTGCTTGAATGACGCAACGCTGTGTTCAAGCGGAAGCCGGAGGCCCACTTCAAAACGAGGAGCGCCTTCACGTGCTTCTCTGTACCTGGGCTAATGAGTCAGAGGCAATGTGGGGGACGCCAAGGACAAGGACATTTTGACTGAAATAGAGATGTTATTGGGTAAAGAAACTCAAATGACATTTCTTTTGTCCCCTGAAGAGGCTTCTGTTCCCAGGTGCCAACGTGACCCCTTTCACTAAGTCTCGCAGGATCTAATTAAGAGTTCTGCCCGGCCTGGGTGTCAGCTTAGTTTTTCTTAGGCCACAGCTGGCTTGCCAGTGGGTACACCACCTCTTATTTTAAGAGGAGCAAACACCACGATGCAGCCCAGAAAAGAGGCCCCGACAGAGAGTTTTGGATACTGAGGCAGGTTCTGTGTACTTCTCTAATGAGCTGAGGATGTACAGTGAGAGGACACGCGTTGTCGGGGACAGCGCACATCCGTGCGTCCCAGGTTCCGCAGGCCCCTCAGGCCGAGCAGTTAGGGTACAGCAGCTCAAATCAGCATGATCTCGGTCCCTAGCACAAGGGAAACGGAAACGGTGATGTATAAGGTGATTTCCAGCTTGAAACTCCGACAATCAGAACGATGCCGACTCTCAACGCATTGCTAGTAGACATGTAAATTCGTTCGACCCTTATGTAGAATATTTGGGCAATATCTATCAAAGTTAAAAATGTTCAGCAACCCCAGGCCTAGGAAATTATGCTAAAGATAGGCTAGCATAATGAAATGACTTTGGTACAAAGTTATTCATTGCAGTGGTGTTTGATGGCAAAAGACTGGAAGCGGTCCAAATGCTCATCCTTAGGAACCAGTTAAATAAATAGTGGTGCATCCGTACGGTGGAACACCCTGACGCTATTAGAAAGAGGACGAAGCGCAATCAGCCCGAACACAGAGGACGTCCAAGATACATTAAGCGGAAGAAAAAGGAAGACCAAAAAGAGCCTGCGTAAGATGTTACAATTTATGTAAAAAAAAAAAAAAAGACAACAGTGGGATGAGAATGCTATTCATCTACAAGTAAAACACCTCTGGGAAGATACACAAGAAAACAGTCACAATGATCATCTCTAGGGAAGAGAAATGTGTGGCCGGGCTAAGGAGCAGAGGACACATTTTTAGTGTACGGTGGACCCCTGAACAACACATAGGGGTGCCAACGCTCACGCAGTCAAAAATCTGTCACAACTTCTGACTCCCCGAAACCTTAGTTACTAATAGCTTACTTTTGACCGGGAGGCTTACCAATAACATAAAGTCAATTAGCACATATTTTGTATGTTATATGTCTTATACAGGGTGGGGCAAAAGTAGGTTTACAGTTGTTCATATGGAAAATAATACAATAATTAATACATAATAATGCAATAATAAACTGTTTAATGTATTCACAACTGTAAACCTACTTTTGTCCCATCCTGCAAAGGATGTACATACTGTACTCTTACAACCAAGTAAGAGAAAACGTTACCAAGAAAGCCGTAAGGAAGAGAAAAATACATTTCAGTATTTATTGAGAAAAACCCGCGTATAAGTGGATCTGCACAGTTCACAGCCCTGCTGTGTAAGGGTCGGCTGTATATTCTTTTCTGTCTTTTGATTTTTGAACCACTTAAATATATTACCTCCAAAAAGTAAATTAAAAATAACACTGCAATTTTTTTAACTCTTCCAGCCAAGGGTAGAATGAGAATCAAGGAGACGCCTGGGCGCATATTCTGAGCATTCTGAAGGATCACATGCACCTTCCCCCTGGAGCCCAGCACCAGAGGCTCCTCGTGGGAAAAAATCTGTCTTCTTTCTTCCCGATATACACTGTACCATCTGCTTTGCTATCACCCCTACTCCTGAGAAATTTCGCCATACACCTAAAATGCAACTCTTAGCTTCCTTTAACATCTTCTTTTCACTTTTGAAAAAATGTATTTAAGTAGAAGAGAAAGGAACCATGGCAAGGAGCAAGCAAGACAAGGCTCTAGATAGGGTTCTAATTCCCCATGAGGCTGTGGGACAAGTCCCTTGCCTTCTCAAGGCCTCAGTTTCCCCACTGGTTCAACAAGGGCCAAGGGAGAGGCAGGTGATGCCCCAGGTCACCATCCTCCCTATCACATGGGATAGAGCAAAGGCAAGACCACGTCCTACAGGGAGCTTTGGATCTGCTGCCTAAACTATATGGTCGTATTCTACTAACTGCCACCTGACAACATCCCAGACAGACCAACGAGTGTCCTAACGGTGGTTTCTAAACCCCAGTGCAGGGAGGTGAAGTCCAAGAGAAGCCCAGCAGCCTGTCTGAATTGAGGAGGCAGGGTTGGGGTTTGGGGGCCACTGACATGGCTGGAATTGGTAAGGCAGGGCGCCAGAGAAGACACCCGGGGATCCACTGCCAGTCTTTGGAGGACTGCTGGCCTGCATATATGCAAGGCCTACCTCTGTAAGGTCGAAAAGGGAGTCGGTGCTACAGGGCTGAGAGCTTCACAGCCATCTCGGGGGTCACATAAGGCTGGAAAACACTGGAACTGGCCTGGCAGCACTGGAGATTCAATTAAGACCCCAGTTCTTAAGAAAGAACTAGTCACAGTATTGAGTATCACATCTGAAAGTAAGGACCTCACAGTAAGAAGACTGACAAAGGTGAAATGGATCCATTCTTACAAAGAATAACCAATCTCGACAGTTTCAGAAGGATGTGCCAGTAATTGCACTGCCTATGCAGGATAAAATTCAATATCGTTTAAAACAACTGACATAACCCAGACTAACTACAGCATATTACCCAGAGTTCTTTTGTGAAGAAGGAAAAAAACACACACAGAGTCAAAAGAAGAGACCACACAATGAATCAGATGTTAGAATCTCCAGATGAGAACTTTAAAACAACTATTATAAATGTACTGAAGGCTTTAAAGAAAATTTGGGCAGAATGGGAGAACAAATAAGATACCACAGCAGAGGAATGGAAAGCAATTTTTTTTTTAATTCTCTGAAAAGTGCCACATTTAAAATGAAAAGTTTACTGTAGGCTTAGCAACAGTTCAGACACTATAGAAGAAAGAATCATTGAATATGAAAATGAATAAAGAGAAATCTGAACAGTACAGAAAAAAATGATTACGAAATAAGGAGATGCAGTGACCTGTCATAATATCAGGTGGTCTAAAATGTATATCTGACATCTCAGAGAGATAGAACTTAGAGAATGGACATAAAAAGTATTTAAAGAAATAATGTAATAATATCACAAAAGTGAAAACCAGAAATAAAGAAAGTAACTTAACACTGAGTGATTTTTTTTTAAACCTTCATGAATCAAGAGATATTCCATATTCATGGATTGGAAGATTCAGCTTGACTGAGTGGTAAATTCTCCCCAAATTGCTCTAGAGAGTCATTGTAAATTTTGGTCAAAATCCCAAAAGCCTTTTTGTTTTTTAATTTATGTATTGAGGCTAAGATCTTTATGGAAATGCAAAGAACCTAAAACAGTTAAAACAACCTTGATAAAAAAGAGCATGTGTGTAGGAGGAGGGTACGTGGGAACTCTGGTTCTTCCCATTCAGTTTTGCTGTGAGTCTAAAATTACTCTAAAAAATAACATCGTATTTCATAAGTGCTTGAGCAGCACGGCTTTCCTTTCGCCCTTCTGTCACCGTCAGAAGAACCTTCTAAGCAGAAAGATGCCCCCCCATTCTGGGTCTCAGAACGAAAACAGGGCATGGGCCGGAGCCCTCCAGACCCGCAGCTTGCACGGAGCTGTTCTGATAAGCCCGGCCTGGATCAGCTGGCGTCCGGCCAACCCACAGACACAGGAGCAAACAAATATTTGCTGTTCATTGTTTTTGTTACCAAATATAAAAAGCCAAGCTGTAGGAATAATTTCAAGACTTATGATAAAGCTACAGTAATGAGGGCAATGAGATCTCTAAGTAACAATGAACAAACAGATCAACAGAAAAGGCCAGAGAATGCAGAAATGGACCCGGACACTTACAAACACCTGATGAATTACAAAGGTTCAACAGCAATTAATTGGGGGGAAATGATCTTTTTAATAATGGTGCTGGGTCAACTGACGTTCGTACAGATAAAATGAACCCTGATCTCTATACAAATACCTTATATGAAAATCAGTCTACAAAGATATAGATATAGATATAAAATGTAGGCTAATATAGCTTCTAAAAGATAATATAGGAGGGTGATTTTTGGATGTGGAATACAAGTATTTCTTAAATGTGGCAAGAATTAAACAAATGAAAAGATTGATAACTGGATTTCATTAAAATTAAAACCCTTTTTATTCATCAACACACACCATTAATTACATGAAAAGGAAAGCCATAGAATGCAAGAAAATACACACACACACACACACACACACACACACACACACACACAGGGTCTGGCAGAAGTAATGCCTGCCTGCTTGAGTGTGATTGGTAGGGCGATAATATGGATGTAATAATTTATAGTTATAATTTGAACATTTCACATGGTGTGATTGAGTGTGATATTGTTATGTTACAGGATTACCTGCTTATGATTTTGTAATAAAATGTTTTATAATAAAAAAGGGGTGTCATTCGTGCTGGACCCTGTACACGTACATATGAGACAAGGACTCATACCCGGGAGATAGAAAGAACTTTTATAAATCCATAAGACGCAACTCAATTTAAAAAAAAAAGGAAAAACACTTGAACAGGCATCTTCTAAAAGAGGTTATCCAAATGGCAAAAGATACGTGTGTAAAGGTGCTCAATTAGTCCTTACCTTTGCATAAAGGCTCTCATCAGCCATCAAAAAAATGCAAGTTAAAACCACAATGAGCTGTCACCATATACCTGCCAGAATGGCTAATATTAAAAAACTGACTACCTCCATTCATCACATCAGAATCCTGTCTGGCAGTCTGCCTTCGACCCAAGAAAACAATCCCATTCCTACTCGCGTCTCCAAGAGAAATGGAGACCAATACTCCCAAAATCGCATACAGAATAGTCACGGTTCCATGCTTCATTATGGCCCAGATGTCTTTTAGCAAGAGAATAGATACACTTTGGTAAATTCATGTAAGAAAATGCTATTCAAGAATGAAAAAATGAATTCTGGCTCTACACACATGGATGAGACTCACAAATATAATTTCAAGTGGAAGAAATATAAGGCAAAAGAACATACTTTATAATTCTATTTACATAAAATTCACAAGCAGGAAAAACTTCTCTGGTAGTCAGAACAGGTTAGGGTAGAGAACTGATGACTTGGAGGAGATCCTAGGGGGATTTCTGGACTGCTGATACATTCTGTATCTGGATCAATAAGTTCTCAGTATATTCCGTTACTGTTTGTGCCTTTTCTGCATTTATGTTATGCTCCAAAATAAAAGGTTTACTTCTCCTGCTCGCGCAAAAGGCATTGCAAGGGTCCGGTTGAAAACTGGTGAAAGTTGATGCAGTGGTAACAATGATAGTAGGAAAGACATAGTCGAGAAACATTTGGGTGATAAACGGAAGGGTCCATTTCGATTGATTAGCTATATGGATGGGGTGGGCGAAGGACTGGGGAAAAGGTGAGACTCTAACATGAGTCTCAAGTTTCTCGGATCACTGATGAAACGAACAGTGGGGCCATTAGCGGAAATCAAAACCTCGGGACGGACATCTTGAACGTAAGGTGCCTGGGGCGATCCACAGGACCATCTCTGGCAGTCAGTTAATTGGGAGTTCAGTAGAACTGTCCAAGCGACAGATGTGGGTGTGGGAGTCATCGACAGCCCTGGTCATAATTAAAATAATGAGATTGGATGAGATCACTCACAGGGAGAGCGTGGAGCGTGAGCGGGTACGTGAGCAGCACGCTGTGGGACTACATCGAAGGGAACGGCATGGAGGCAGGACTCATGACCACAACAGAAAAGACTCAGCCATTGAGACAGGAAGGAAACCAAGAGACATCCATCCTGGAAGCTCAGTCCCAAAGGCGTGCAAAGAAGTGTAGCCAATGCAGTTAGCTCTCTCAAAACGCTTGGCCGGAAGACAAGAATTTACTTTGCAGCTGTGGTCCTTGGGCCATTTATGTCTCCTCTCTGTGCCTCAGTTTCTTCCGTTCTCATGGGGGAAATATTACAGTACCTGCATTAAGGGTGTTGTGAGAAATAAATGAGATTGCATATAAAGTGATTAGAAAAACTGAGAGGCCATTGCCTGTAACTGCCACTATCTTTGCATGTGCAAATCAAACAAGGTATTATTTTTCAGGATGGAGGTGACAGGGACAAGTTTACAGGCCTAGCAGAAAGAGCCAGCAGGAGAAAGTCACTGCATATGTGAGAAGAAGCTGAAAGAAGAAACCCAGCACCGCAGGCGAGCGTGCCTGGTGCTCTGCCACAGGTAGGAACAGATGTGGAGACAGACACCTCTGATGAAAAAGTGGTAAACCCTGCAAAGAAAGAGGTCACTCCTACCTCTTTCGAGGCTTCCACGGTGAATGTGTGTGCCTTTGGGCAGGACCCCCGCCTGTGGGACAATCTGCACAGGCGTTAGAGAATCAGCGGAAAATAGCAAAGCTTCGCTCACCGTTCACTCGTTCACTCACATTTGATAAACACAGGCCGAATGCCTACCACGTGACTGATGGGAAGAAGAAAGAGTTCTTACCCTTGAGGAGATTATACTCACCTAGGATGTCCAGTAAGGAAGGAAAGGGGAGTTCACATATATTGAACATTTCCTATGTACCAAGCTCTGAGCTTCCCATGCATGAAAAATGTGTTTATCTTTTAGCAGGACCGGGAGGTAAAAACTTGCTTTTCCCATTTACATTTGTGGACACTGACGCTTGAAAAAGTAGGTGATTAATCCCAGGTCACATGGTTGTAAATGGAGAAAGATATATGATATCTTTTATTACCATACTGCATTTTGTGTGTGTGTGTGGGGGGGGGGTATGTCATATGGGCACAGAATAATTTGCATACATATGCAAGTAATTATTGTGCATTATGATGAGATGGGTACACAAACATGCCAACTGTTGTAGGAATTACGGAGCGTTCAATGCATTAGGTCTTGAAATAAGAGCTTTCACAAAAGAAAAAAGAACAAAAGAAAGGAAAGGTTGACTAATGCACAAATGTTACCAGAACATATGTGCCCATTGCCTACTCCCCACAGAGAGGGAGAACTTATCTGTACATCTTGCCTCATTATCAAAATATAGCTCCTTCTTGAATAAGCACAATTCATTCTTATGACCAAAGTTATGCTGGATTTTCTCCAAGCTTGTCTGAGTACACAGAATTGTCCTTCTGCACTGTCAAATCCCCAGATCGCATACTTAGCAGCTGTTTTCAAGATATTTTGTCAAAATCGCATGTCATATAGGCATGGAATAATTTGTTGCAGGCATTTTTACATCTGGTTGACTCCACTCAAATCATCCAGAGATTAGATAAAAAGTTACACATTTTATCAGTTTTAATTACTTAAAACAATTCTGATGGCCGTTTGAGTCTCTCCCACCGCCCCCCCAGATACTTAACACAAAGTTTCAGAAATAATAGGGAACAGATGGCAGAAATATTTAAAACTCTGACTTTTTTTTTTTTTAACAAAGATGATCAAGAAAAGATTTCATTTACTTTTTTTTCCATTTAGGAGAAAACTGTTTTCCACGAAAAAGAGCATCTTCACAAACTACAGCCCGACTTTTAAAAAATCTCTTTAATCTAATTTTAACCAAAATGAACTGTTCTTCCCAATGCAACTTGGACCGGGATTGATTTGGCACTTAGATAGCTCTCAGATGTGCGTGTTCATGGACGGACGACATCTGTGGGTGATTTGTCTGGTGTCTCAGGGCCCTCCACAGATCCACCCCAACTGACCACTGCATGAACCACATCTGGAGGTGGAGGAGCCCTTGTGTAGACTTGAGCTCATGCTGCTTAAATCTGTACACACTCGAAGCGCAGCACGGAGGAGGGGCCTTGGAGCTGGTGTGGTAGATGCAGAATGCCCAGCCCCCTGGAGAGAGCTGAGAGCACCTCCCAGGGCAAGAAAAGACCCCAGAGGGAGGCTGATCCCTGGATGCGGCAGAGGCAATGATGCCCATGATGACTTCTGTAAGGTAGAAATTCTGAAGGTAGAAGTAGAATTCTGAAGCAGAATGTGCCAAGCTTTTGATGGAGGCTTGGGCAAAATGGCCTCAGTACTTCTTTCCAGCTCTGAGTTCTGTGGTCCTCAGGCTGATCTGGAAGAGAAGCCTCTAGGAGGACGCACTCTGATAATGATATCAAGGTACAGATGAAAACCCAAGTGTTTTAGGATCACAAGCCTTCGATTCAACTTCTCCTTCAGCTAACAAGCTGTATGGCCTGGACAGCACACTTCACCTCCCTGAGCACTGCTTCCCTCGCCCATAAGTCCTTCTTATGCAATGTTAAAAATACTATAATGTGGTGCTGTCACAAAAGAACCATCAATAAGGAGGAGAGCCCTTCCTCACCCTATCCCCACTATGACTGACCCCTAAATTGCAAAATAGTTCAAATTGGTAATGTGTTTGTTTTCACCTGTCTGGATCACACTCATGCTTTGTAGAGTCTGTGATGCACACACACACACACACACACACACACACACACACATCTCTCAACTGTGATGTCTACAGTAAGTGATTTAACCCAGTGACAGGGGGCCTCCACTGTCACATTGCCACAGATGAGCCCTGAGCCTTGTACCATGTAGGGGCTCAGTTGTCCTTTGATAAATGAATGGGGACTACCTCACTTGGTAAAGACCATCTCACATTTCACAAGCCTATGTCCCTTTCTTCCTTGATACAAGGTGGCTGACATGCCTGGCCTCCCTTGCAGCTAGGTGTGACCATGCAACCGAGTTCCAGCCAATGGAAGGTAAGTGCACATATGTGTACCATCAGATCAGTTCCATCAAAACAAACAAAAAAACCACAAGCTTTTCTCTTCAAACATCAGATAAAGAAGAGCAGGGTGACCTTAAAAGCCACAGGGTAAATACAGCTGACAAAAGGTAGAAAAAACCTGGGACCCTGAGTCACCACTTGAAGGAGAGGAGGGCCTCCATTTTAGATATGCCATGAATAAAGTGTAAACCGCTCTTCTTTTAACCATTAGACACTATTTTGGGATGTGTTATGGCAGTTACTCTAAGTCAGTGTTTCTCCAACGTAAATGTGCATTAGAATCTCCTAGAGGGCTTGTTAACACTCTAGATCAGTGGTCCCCAAGCTTTTTGGCATCAGGGACCGGTTCTGTGGAGGCCAATTTTTCCACAGACCGGGAGAACGGGATGGTTTCGGGATGATTCAAGAGTATTACATTTAAGCTCACCTCCGGCTGTGCGGTCTGGTTCCTAACAGGCCTAGACTGATACTGGTCCACAGTCCAGAGGTTGGGGACCCCTGCTCTAGACTCCTAAGCCCATCTTCAAACGCTCTGACTCAGCAGGTCTGGGTGGGGGTCAACAATTTGAGTTCCTAACATATTCCCAGGTGACGCGGATGCTGTGGTTCAGAGCCCACTGTGAGAATCACTGTCTCCAACTACTACATTTATATCCCTGCTTACCAGAGCTGCAGCTGGGTAACCCTGATGAATTTTAGCAAGCTTGAGAGGCTTCCGTGATGTCGAGCACTGTCCCAGCTGCTCTGAGCTCATGGTCTGTCTGTCTGAGAGGACATCTAAGTAAATGCACAACTGACAAATTGTGACAAGTGTCAAATGAGAGGACTGCGGGGGCAGAACTAAGTGTTACCTCTAACTGGGCAGCGCTTCTCCAAAGACACACAAACAGAGCAGGAGCAGCATGAACAAAGGCAGGAAGTCTGCACCTTCAGGGCGATGTCAGGAGCCAACGTTACCCAGGCCTGGACGGCAACAGGGTGCTTGAAAATGAGCTGACAACGGATGGCTGAAGTTTGACTCAGGGGTTTGAATTTTATTTTAAAGCCAGAACAAAACCCTAGGAACACAGGGACACAGGGGATGTCAAGAGAAGTGTGTGTTGGAGGCTGGAGCTGAGGGACCAGTGAGAGGCGGAACTGGGGATAGCTTGGATGACTTGAATGGCAGGAGGATGTTGACATGACTCGGGCCTCGGCTGTGTGGTGGATGGCAGGGCAGGAGCATCTGGGAGAGTACACTGGTGTGACTGGGTAACTGACCAGGCATGGGTGGCCAGAGGGAGCAGTCAGTCTGGCCCACAGACTCCTGGCTGAATGAGTGGGTGGACAGTGATGCTGAGAGGGGGACACAGACAAAGAAGAAGGCTGTGGAACAGTCAGCTGGTTCAGTTAGGGACATGAGAGTGGAAGGCCAACAGGATCTGCAGGCTCTATGGGGTCCTGGGGCTGACACCACAGCAGCGGGATTCCCATCTCCTTCCTTTCGAGAGCCAATTATAGTCAGGGATTTGGTCTGTTCTCAGGAGACTCCTGCTTATCTACACACCTATGTGTGTGTGTGCACACGCACATGCGCAGACACACACACACGCAAACATCTTCACACACACAGGTGCATCCCTCACCTCCAACCTCCTAACTTCACAGGCACCTCCCTCCATCCATCCATCAGGCCACCCTATTTTGGTCAGTCCATAAAACTCCACCTGGTGAGCACCTACACAGTGCCTGACCCTTCAATGGTTGTTGCCACTTCCCTCAGGGGGCCCACGACCTTGTGTCTGTCTTGATGTCCAGTTTTTCAGAAAGACACCAATGCCCCCATGTCACCCGCTGAAAGGTCTCCTTTTCATCTACGCCCTTTCCCCTCCTTACAGCTGCTGATACTTCTCGCCTTCATCAGAATCCCCTGCCTACCCACCTCTTTACTTCCTGCGAGTTGCCACCCTTCCCCGTGCACCTTCCTCCTCTCCAACTCAGAATCCATGGTCCTCTGTCCTACCTCACCGGCAACCTATGATTCCCTTTGTCTTTGTCACCTGTCTGGAAACACCCAAACATCTGCTAGACCAGTGCTTCTTGACAGTCACCATGCCTATGAATCACCTGACGGTCTTGGACAATACAGATTCCGATTCAGTAGGTCTGAGAGTGGCGCCCAAGATTCTGCACTTCAAACAAACTCACAAAGGATCCAATAGCACGGGTCTCAAACAAGCACCATCTAAACGGGCTGTCCAGCCTTGCACCCCACTCCAGCGCAGCCTCCGCCACCCATCACAACCCCAGGACAACTGGCTTAGTTCACTGATGGCCTCCCGATTGCTAAATACTACGGACTTGAACATTTGACCCTCCCACTCCTTGACGTGGCCTCTTGTCTTGCCTTTGACATGACGTCGAGACTCCTGGAGACTCCTGCTTCTACCCCAAGTCAGCTGCTCAAGGAGCTCCCTCCCAAAGGAAACGCTGCAGGAGCCCATTCTCTCCATCCTAGCTGGACAATAAAATTCCTGCTTTCGGAAAGCTTACTTTTCATCTAATCATCCCATAATAAGTGTAATGTTACCACTGAGATAAATCTTTCTTTAAATTTTTTTAATCCTCACCCGACGGTATGTTTATTGATTTTAGAGAGAGAGGAAGGGAGAGAGAGAAACATCAAGGTGAGGGAAAAATATTGACCGCCTGCCTCCAGTTCGCGCCCCAACCAGGGATCAAACCTGCAGCCTAGGCATGTACTCCAACTAGGTATCGAACCCGCACCTTCTGCTGCATGGGACAACACCCCAACCACCCGAGCCACGCAGCCAGGGTTCCACCGAGATGAGATATTACACAGCAGTTAAAATGAATTAACATGAGCTGCATGTTTGTGGTGATTATTCCACTTGACCCCCCAAACCCAGTCTCCGCTCTGTGCACCTGAAGACCTACCGCTTGCCAACTGTATCTCTCAGCTCCCTTGCCCTCCAGCTCCCAGTGAGTAGGAGGTAACCACGAACTTGTATAATGAGGATGAACCCCTCTGCCTTTTGATCAATGAGAAAATTGAGGTTCACAGAAGAGAAGGTGGCCGAGGTTACACATTCATCCTTGCCTACGTACGCAAAGTAGGGTGAGCACTGCCTGCCTGACAAGTCAGGGGAACCTCCATTACTTTCTTGTTGCTGCTATAACAGAGGACCACAAACCCAGTGGCTTAAAACAAAATGAATGTCTCATCCTACAGTTCTGGAAGTGAACAGTACTAAAAGCAAGGTGTCGGCAGGACTGCATTTCTTCTGGGGGCTCCAGGGGAGAATCTGTTTCCTTGCTTTTTTCAGATTCTAGAGACAACCTGAATTCCTTGGCTTGTGGCCCCATCCTCCATCTTCAAGCCACTAGCACACTGTTTTCCAGTCTCTCTCTCTCTCTCTCTCTCTCTCCCCCCCGTCTTCCCACCTTCCCTCCCTCTCCAGTTTCATTGCCACATACTCTCTGATTATGACCTCCCTGCCTCCTTCTTATAAGGAGCCTTATGATTACACCAGGCTCAGAAAATTCAGTATTTTCAGTACACAAGGCCCCTCTCAAAATACTTAATTTAATCACATATGCAAAATCCTTTTAGCGATGTTAGGTAACAGATTCACATGTTCTAGGGATTAGGATGTAGGCATCTTGCAGAGGGCAGGGGATGGCCATTACTCTGCATACCACAGGGCCCTAAAGCCTCCAAGTGGCTGGAAGCTTGCCCATTGCGAAGACTGACTCACTGCCAAGGCGTCACCATTGTTACCAGAAACAATGTCACCTATGCAAAGCAACATACAAAACCAGGATTCCAAGGACCTTTTTTCAAAAGAGGCTGGTCCGGTCAACTGGCAGCTGTGTGACCCCGATCAAAGCACTTCACCCTCCTTAGCTTCACTTTGCTTTTTGCGAAAGAGAAGCAATGCCTGTTTCACATGTCAAAGGGGCCACATGAGCTGATTAATGTCAAGAACCCACACAGGGTAGGGTCCCCCCCATCCCCACCTCTCCTCTTGGCCCTCTCCTGCCTTCCCTTCTCAGGACACACAAGTGCAGCCCACGATCAGTCCCTCGCTACACTGTGGGGACTGATGAGCTGTTACTAATGGGATTTTTCCAGGGGCAGGGGGTGGAGAATAAAAGCACCTCCGTGCCTCACTCATCCTGCTAAGATTTTGACACAGACACAGGTCTTAGGAGAATTAGGCAAAGAAGGAGAAAAGCTATGAATAAATGTCAGGTCCCTCATAAAATGTTACCTCCTAAGACCTCACTTTTTGCCAGCAAATACTCTGAGATGTCACAGCGTCTATTTGAATGGCTCTGATCATGTCGAACTGCCTTTTTAACATCCTTTAAAGACTGCCCCGCTGCTGACAGGACAAATGAGGCCTCCTTGGTCTTGAACCTCAGACAGCCTTGTGCCTGTCTCCTGAGTGCCCAAGTGCCCTTCCAGCTTTGTCCTGCAACCTTCATGTTCCAGGGGGGAGAAAAGAAAAAGTCATCCCCAAACCTGATGTCCTCTTTGATATCTATTCCTTTTCAAGTCCTAATACATGTGACACCTCTGAGTGAGTTGTCTTCTATAAAAATGGGGAACTGTGAAAACTAGGTGAAACTATACTTGAGACACCCAAGAGCGTTGCCGGGGATTAATAACTAGCAGGAATCATGTCAACAACAGCATCTACAGCGTGCCAGGTGTTCAATAAAGGTTGCCTTCCTTTCCTTATCACAGTGTGTAATAGTCGCCCTCGTCGTGTCTCTCAGGAGGTTATGAGTAAGGATGTCACTTTGCTTGTCTTATGTGTGTAGCTCTGAATGCCTAGAGCATTGCAGGCACTCGGTGAATGTTTGCAAGAAGCCAGAGGGAAGAACAAGTAAGAAAAGGACAACTGGTCTACCAGTGCATGTTCAATTTCAGTAGGAAGTATCTCCTGAAGACTTTAGGGACCACTGTTTGCTCTGACCCACTGGGTGTTTCTGCTGCCATCCTGCAGGCTCCACGACTCATCTTACAACAATTTTTTTTTTCTTGGCACTTCTGTGTTTAGAAGCAGATCATCCCAGGATCTAGCTCAAAGTCCTTGACTTAGTAAATCTGGACCCTTGTGATCTGGCTCTATCAGGCTGTGTCTTCAGCCACCCCCTCCTTGAATCTTCTGCCTGAGCAGCACCAAACTTTGCACCATCCTCCAAACACCACTGTGCCTTTGCCCACACTGTACCTCTGTCCAGAAATGACGTTCCTTCTCAAAAATCCCCAATCACCTTCCTAGAGCTGGTTCAAATTAAACCTTCCAGTGAAGCACGCTGCACCCTTTCTTACCACCCGGGAGTTTTGCTCTCACTGCAGTAACAGCTATAAATACCTTTCTCAATCATCAATATTTGGGCAGGTTGTATCTGGGACAACTTTCACACCGTATCTCTAACCCAGTGTTCTCAGATTTTAGCACACATCACAATCAATCCTCTGGAGGACTTTTAATACATACACCCTACTGCAGGTTCTGATGGAGCCGGGGTGGGGCCTGAGAATTTGTATTTCTCAGGAGCCTCCAGGAATGCTGAAGCTGCCGCTCCACGACCCCACTCTGAACAGCACTGCCTTACTTGTGAGTAAAACTATACTACCATTTTGCAAGGGAGGAGGAGTTAGGTGACTTGCCACAGGTTAAATGATGCAACGATGAGGCTGAATTTTGAACCCCAATCTCTGGAGGCGCGGTCTGAGCTTCCTTATTCGACAAGAGCAGGGGCAGCAGCCAGCAGATGCCAACAGTTCACCCCCTACTGGGTGCCCCACCAACCATGGCATATACATCATCTCAGCATAACCTCCTGAGGAACAGGCTATCAATTCCCCCGTTATACCTGATGAGGAAACAGACACAGGGAGGGGAACTCAGCCAAGGTCGCCCAGGCAGTATTTGCTGAGATGGAGACCTGGGCCAAGAGACAGTGACAGCAAGTCTGTGCATTAACAATGACTGTTTTCTAAATGCGATGCTGCTACCATCCTTTACCGCAAGGCTCCCCAGCCAGGCTGCGAGTGTCTTTGAGGTCAGGGCAGCTGTCTGCTTCAACGTTTCCTCCCAGACACTGGCAAAACGCAAGCAACCCGAAGGTACATAAATGCATTTGATGAATGAATAGATACACAAGACTAAAGGAATAAATAAAGGACATAAAAACAACTGAAATCGGAACCGTTTAACAAGTAGACTGCATCTCCCTATAAATGGACAAGTGGATCACAGAACTACCCATACAGGGGCTCCAAGGATGCCGATTTGTCTTCAAATAAAAAAACAAATAAAGCAAAACAACAATGACAACAACAAAAAACACTCTGTCCCCAGAAGTTGTGGGCAGGCATTCAAAGAAGGTCCCAGAGCCAAGCAAATGACTACAGGTCTGGCAAAATGAGGTTCCCACCCTGAACTAAAAAATGCTTCTCTTGTCTCCCTCTTAGCTAATTTCTCTCCTTTCTGAGCCTTGGGGAGTGGGAGGAGGGGGTCAGTCTGGCAGCTGCTATTCAGACTAACAGCTGCAAGGTGGGGGACAGAGAGGAACTTTTCTGTTGCTTGTAATCAAGGATAAAAATAAATGAGGCACAATGAAAATTAAGGAAAATAAACAGTGATCAAGCCTCTTCTTTTCCATTTGCCTGTGGAGCCCTGCTGTGTGTCCGACAATGGAAGAGAAGCAGGACAGGGACACGGACTCCACATCGGCTCCCACTGACGGCAATGCAGAAAGACACGCGCAGGGAGCCACGGTTACGGGGCTGGGGGAACACACCTTTCACTGCCCACTCACCCACGCAGAAGTCGGGGCTGCGGCTGCAGGAGAGGGAGCTGGCAGGGAGGATGTACAGGCGGAGGAGGGCAGTGAATGCCGTTTGGCCCTTGGCTGTGAGATGGGAGGTTGCACTCAGGCATAGCCATTCGCTCAGACCTCTTGGGGAGGGGGTTCAGGCGTGGCTGGAGGCCCTACAACCCAACTGTGGACAACCTGTTTCACTGCACCCACTTCCTCTCTTCTTGGGACTTTCTCCTACACCTGGGACTTCATTCAAGCATCTGGGTTCTAACGTGACTCTGAGATTTGGCCTGGACCTCCCTGGCCCAGGCTGAGCTGAACGTGGCTTTCGATGAAAGCAGCAAGAAGGACAATCACTACCTGTGGCAGGTGCTGTGCTGTGGACCTGTCCTGTAACAGCTCATCCGCACGACAGCTCTACGATGCAGTTAGACGTATTCCAATTTCACAGATGCAAAAGGTTCAAAACGATCAAACTATGACACAAACCGTATCAATCCAAGTCTGTGTCCCCAGTGACAACAAAGAGAGAACCCGCCTTCCCCAGGACTGCCCAGCTGGAAAGGGATGGGCATCCTCATTCTGGTCCATGTGGCCTGGAGCCCGCACCGCACCTCTGCACTGGGGTGCTCTGATGACCATGAAAGCTGGGTTTCCAGACTCACTGCTGGCAATGAGACCACCGAAAGGGAGGAGCCCTGGTGTGGGCGGGAAGGGTACAGAGCAACTACCTTCAGGTGCGGCTGGCCCGCCATGGGGAACGAGCGCAGAAAGCCAGAAGACAGGGGCCCTGGAGGCCAGTGAAGGTGTTAGAAGCAAGAAGGACAGAAGGAAGAGGGGAAACTGGATTCCAGGTAGTCAGAGGACTTGCTTCACGGCACCCAGAGCAGGTGGAGAACAAAGAAAGAGAGCTGGGAGAGAGGAGGAGCAGGGGAGTTCACCAGGTGGGAGTGGCTTGGGGTCAACACTGGGGCGGATCAGGAATTGCCAGGGGCCATGGGCTGTCAGTTCTGGCTGACCCTGTAGGGGATGCTGTAGTCATCTGCTGACAAGGAGGCAGGTGCGCCCTCCCAGGACCTGGGGATGTCAACTGCCGATTGCTCATAGCTTCATCCCTCCTGGGGACCGCTTTACCCAAGGTTATGTTTGCTGAGAATAAGGGGACACGGACAATGACTGGGTGATGTGGGAATACAAAGGCCTGGTCCTCTGGTCTCAATTTGGGACAACTCTGAAGGGCAATCCAAGCTCCAGGGTTCTCCCACTGCCTGAGCCTCACACCTTCCACTGTGACCACATCGCAGTCCTGCCTCCCTCACCTCCCTACAGGTGCGCCTCAGGGGAACTTTCCCAGATAAACCTGAATCTAACTCTTTGTCTCAGATTTTATTTCTAGCAAACCCAATCTAAGGTACGTGCTGTGCCTCAGGCCTCCCCACCACTCCCTGCAAGGAAACCTCTACTAGGGTGTGCAACCCACGGCCTGCGGGGTGCACGCAGCCCAGGGTGGCTCTAAATGTGGCCCAATGCAAAATCGTAAATGTACTTAAAACGTTTTTTTTTTCTCATCAGTTTTTGTTAGTGTTTGAGTATTTAATGTGTGGCCCAAGACAACTGTTCTTCTTCCAGTGTGGCCCAGAGACGCCAAAAGGCTGGACACCCCTATCCAGACTCTAGAGGGAAGTTTCACAGAATCTGGGGGAGGCTGGGAGGATGAGCAGGTGAAGTAAATACCTCCACCTGGCCCCCAAGCACAGGTTCCTCGTGTCCAACCAGATCCCTCCGTGGTTCCGTGAACAAGCTGCAAGATTTCCACAGTGGTTCTGGCACCAGACGTTCAGCAGAGTCTAATTGCACCAAATTTTATTTGAGTCTTCGCTGGGGCTGTCACTTCATCCAATTAAGTAGAGGTTACAGAAGGATCCACTTGTCATTACAGCAATTCCTCCTTGTGCTAAATGCTCCCGGAATCTTAACTACAAAGCGGGCATGATCAGAAAAAATGGCTCCGGTGGAGACAGCAGTATTTCTCTTTCACAGAGACAAACACAGACAGGCCCCCAAGCCCGACATGCACTACCCATGTACAGCAGCCACATAAATTAGACAGGCCTAAATAACTCAGCCTGGAGACAGGGATGGAAACAGAATGCAGATGAGGTTCACCACCCGGCAGGCACAGCACGTGAAGGGTGGGAGCCCACACTGCATGGGCGGGATGGTGCAGGACAAGGACTGAGCTGACAGGGGAGACCCGGGCTCGATGCCTTGCTCCTTCTCACACTTCTAACAATCCCCATCCCCTCTTCCACTGCCTCAGACACCTTGAATAATCTGACCTCTGGCTATCTCCCCAGCCTCCAATGCCACATCTCACCCAATCCATTCCAGCCACACTGACCACCTTCAGTTCCTCCATTCGTTCCCCCCTCTAGTGTGACCGAGTCATGGTTGCCTGCCCCTGTAAAGCCTTCCTACTCTTTAAATACTGACATCTTCTAATCCTCTAGGTCACAGATCAAAATGTCACTTCCTCCAGAAAGTCTTTCTTGTTCCCTAACCAAAATAGGTCTCCCCACTTATTTCCTACCAGTAGCCTCTATTTGATTTCTCCATATGCCTCTAACCACAGTTTGTGATACTGTATGGCTTTATCAACTCCTTCAAAGCCCATCTCTGCCTGTAGAATGGTGCTGTCCCGTACGGTAGCCACTAGCCATGTGTGGCTATTTAAATTAAAACCCCCCAAAAATTTTTTAATTCAATTCCTAAGTCACAATAGCCACATTTCAAGTGCTGGACATCCACACACGGTTCTGGAGTCACAGGCAGCAGGCATCACCGGTTCGGGTCTCCACTGTCACGGAAAGTTGTCCTGGGCGGGGCTGGTCTAAAATGCACGCTTTGTCAGTTTGATCGACCCCAGGATCCCTGGCTCTACAACAGTGCCGGGCACACAGTGCCACTTGGTAAATATTTAACTAGATAAAGGACCAAACCAACAACAAATATTTTAAATGGAGATAGTTCAAAAGAGCTACGAAGAGGAAATGTTTGTAGCTGTCTGGGGAGATTGAAGAAGTCTTCACAGAGAAGGTGACATTTAAACTGAGCTTTGAAAGGTGGCAGTGTGAGACGAAGGTGAAGGGGCAGGGAGAGTGGCAGAGGGAGAGGCGCCAAAGGGTGGAAGATCGGGCGGTTAAATGTCCGGGGAGTTGGCAAGTTTCTTGATGTTGCCGCTGGTGGCAGAACTGAGATTAGAACTCAGGTTTCCTTTCCTTGTAAAGCTGATTGATGCTCGAGGGCTCACAGCTGAGATATTTGCTTCAGGGCCCAGAGCTGAAACGTGTGCTAGTGAAGCGCATCGTTGAAAAGCAAGAAAAATAGAGTGATTTTTAAAAATCCAAGGTGAAAACAAGGAACGCCGACACTCACATTTTCATCAGCGGTAAAAGATCCCCATATCCTTTTCCTGGTCGGCAGCCTGAGACACACTCGGCTGGCACAGAAGACAGGGAATCGGTCTCACCGTGGACACATAGGAAAGCTGGACTCTGGGAAAGGCTTCTCGGCATATGACGTCACAACGGTGCGACTCCACCCAGAAGCTGCCCGTTCAGTATGACCGCACACACCTGCTTTCAAACAACGCCCCCGCCCCCAGGTACAAAGTTTAGTCCCCTTCCCTCCAGAGGACATGCATATCCTGACATCACATGGGCAGAGGGGCACTCAACCTGAGGAAGCCAGCCAAGAGGGGGACTAGGGTCACAGGGGCAGGGAACGAGGCAAATCCTTGCGCTCACTGCCCCTTTAGAGGAGGAGGGTTCACTGACTTCTGAAAGACTGGCTCATTAAAACAAGCAAATATTAATAGATCAAAATGTGATAGAGGGAGAAATCCCCACGCATGCCTGGCTCTTTGCTTTCCCTCGTGGAAATGAAAAGAAAAAGAAACAGACTTAGGGAGAGGAGCCGGCAGGAGCCCACGAGGCTGCCCAGCGTGAACCACCTCATCGCCCGCTCCTGCCGGTGCCCTCTTCCACGGCAGCCCTGGGTCTTTTGCTGGGAAGCTGCGGGTCTGTGCGTAGCTGGCTGGGGACCTCATTAGCACATCGCCGGAGCCAAGGGCTGCCAGCCTTCCAGAAGGTCTTCTGAACTCGCACTTCAGTTGCTTCTTGCAATCAACGTAATGCTTTTGCAGTTGCTCCACCCACGGCTCTCGCAGCCACTGGAGTGCCGTTTGGGCTTATCAACACACTCCGCTTCACTTCCCAGGCAAAAGCATTCTCCCCTCTGCACACTGGTCCTCTGGGCTCCAAACTCAGCAAGGCCCAGGTCTGGGAGAAGCGCCTGCAGGAGTGTGCTGGGAGTGGGAATCCAGGCCTCAGCTGGGTGCTGAGGCAAAGCGAGCAGAAGGCCCTACTGACAACAGGTGTTGCATAGGGAGGTCCTGCGGGCAGCTCCAGAGGCAGCTCCGGAGACCCAACCACGAGCCACACCCTGAAGCCAGGTCTCCAGCTCAGATACAAGGCCTGGAGCACCTGTATCTGAAATCTACTTACGACCCCTTCGCTGCCTCAGCCAGGTTTCAGCTGCCTTGCAAATTGCCACCAGGGTCCAGCTGAATCTTAGCTCTACATGTGGCCCAGCAGGCCCCACTCCGGCTCAGCCAGAGGACTCTGGGACTGGGTCCTCAAGGACCTCTGGACAGTGAGTCCTGGAACACCGCTGGCTCCAATTCTGCAGGGCGGCCTTCCAGAAGCCAGTTCCCCTGTGGAGGGCTAAGGGCTGCTCTCAGCCTTCCCAAACATCAACAGGAACCCAAGAGATGGAGCTCCTTCTTGGCTTCAGACTGTCTCTCAGTAGACTCTTAATATCCATGGGCAAATAAGTGACTCTGTTCTTCAAGGCCCACTGACCACACCTGAACAGACAGCTGATGCTTCCCGATCCCATGACTTATGATTATAGAAATTCAGAGCTTGGTAGGACCCTAGAATAAAAGAATCTAGTCCAACCCCATATGGAAAATGAGGTAATACCATACCTATGTCAGGGGATTGGCTGTGACAGTTATCTACGCTCATCCTTTAAATGTGTTATATGCACCATAAAAGTCCTGCAGGAGAACATAGGCATGAAAATCTCAGATATTCCAGGCAGCAATATTTTCACCGATATGTCCCCTAGAGCAAGGGACATAAAGGAAAGAATAAACAAATGGGACTTCATCCAAATAAAAAGCTTCTGCACGGCTAAAGAAAACATCAGCAAAATGAAAAGGGAACTAACTGTATGGGAAAATATATTTGTCAATGATACCTCGGATAAGGGTTTGATCTCCAAAGCATATAAAGAACTCACACGACTCCACTCTAGTAAGACAAACAATCCAATTAAAAAATGGGCAAAGGACCTGGACAGACACTTCTCTAAGGAGGACATACACAGGGCCCAGAGACACATGAAAGGATGCTCAGCATCACTAGCCATCAGAGAGATGCAAATTAAAATCACACGGAGATGCCATTCCACACCAGTCAGAATGGCCATCGTAAACAAATCAACAAACAACAAGTGCTGACGAGGACGTGGAGAAAAGGGAACCTTAGTACACTGCTGGTGGGAACGCAAACTGGTGCAGCCACTGCGGAAAACAGTATGGAATTTACTCAGAAAACTAAAAATGGAACTGCCTTTTGACCCGGCAATTCCGCGGCTGGGATTATAACCTAAGAATCCTGAAACACCAATTCAAAAGAATCTTATGCATCCCAATGTTCACAGCAACACAATTTACAATAACAAAGTGCTAGAAACTGTCTAAGTGCCCATCAGTACATGAGTGGATCGAAAAGCTACGGCACATTTACACAATGAAATACTACACAGCAGAAACAAAGAAAGAGCTCCTACCCTTCACGACAGCGTGGATGGAACTGGAGAGCATTATGCTAAGTGAAATAAGCCAGGCAGTGAAAGACAAATACCATATGATCTCATCTATAAGTGGAACATAATCAACAAAACAAACAAGCAAGCAAAATATAACCAGAGACACTGAAATAAAGAACAAACTGACAGTGACCAGAGGGAAGGGGGGAGGAGGATAACAGGGGAAAGAAGGGGAAAGGTCACGCAGGAACACGTATAAAGGACCCATGGACAAAGACAAAGAGGTGTAGGATTGAGGGTGGGATGTAGAGGTGGGTGGGGTGGGGGAAAGTGGTGACAGAAAAATGGAGACAACAATGAAAAAATGAATAAGTAAATGTGTTATATGCGTCAGCTTTTGCTGCAGTGACAGACATCTCTGAATCTTAACGATGTACACAGACACTTATTTCTTGCTCTCAGGTCTATGGGTCAGTGTGTCTTGGCTCCAAGTTGGACTTAAATCTGCTCCTTGTGCCTCTCAGTCCAGGATTGAGGCTGAAGGGGCAGCTGTTGCCTGAAGCAGGTTCTAACAATGGTTGGCAACGGGCAAGTGGGCAGGCAAAAACACATGGTACCTCTTCTTGGAACTGGCACACTGTTCCTTCTGCTCATCATCTTCTGTCACAGCAAGTCACATGGCCAAGCTCAAAGTCAGTGGGGTCTGTCGAAGTCAATCAGGAAGGACTTTCTGCCCATGAGGCAGGGCCAGAAAAGTAAACATTTGCAGAATTCAATCTTCCAGAGGGGCTTAACAAGGGCTTGGCGCACAGTAATCTCTCAGAATATGTTAGGTCTGACCAACATGATTATCATTACCATTATTAGTAGCGGCATTTTGCTGATGATTCACTGACATGCAAATAACATTGAGGCGACTCTGGGGCTGCACTTGAGATGGCCCCGGGGACAGCACAACCCCTCGTGGGCACTGGCTGTCCAGGCTGGCTCAGTGGACTGTGATGGAGCCAGCAGTGCTGAGGAGAGAGGGATGAGGCTGCAGCCAGACCGGTTCTGACCCCACAGTGTCCTTGGACACTGGAGGAATGTCCTTGGAGGAATGGGAAGAGGTGACATCCCATGGATAAGTGAGCTCATGGCAGGGCCAGGGCTTAAGCCCAGGCCACTGACCTCTGGTTCTAGATTCCATTCCCATTCTACCCTCACTAGAGAGAGCGCAGGCTGAGAGGGAATTGATTTTTTTTCTCCATACTTTTCTTCAAAAAAAAAACACTCCAAATGTTTATTTTTATTTCTTTTAGGCTGAAGCCTAACTCCAAAAATAGACAGTCTTTTTCAGTAGCCCTGTCATTAGCAGTTGCAACAAACACTATGTCCCCCACACACTGAACTGCAGGAACAACACTTGAAAAGAGCAGTGAGAACAGACGGCTCCTGAGCATCGCGATGAGGACGGAGGCCGCAGTTCCCGGGGCCCACGGTCTCCACGAGGCCACGGCCAGGGGCCAGGCCTCCCCTGGAGCTTCCCTTGTCTCCGCGCGGGCTTCGCACACCCTAGCATTGCTCTCCTGCGTTCCTGAGTCTGCGCTTCCCCCAACAGAACTCGGGGCCACTCAGCCTACCAACTCCACTCTAGCTGTGTGTCTTTAGCCAGGTCGCTGAACCTCTCTGAGTCTCGGGTTCCTCAGCTGGAAAATGGAAATCATAAGAATTATTGGCTATGTGGGGCATCTCCATCATTTTGTACACGTTAAAAATCTACTTAATTTCATGCTAGCAGCCACTACCAGAATTCCTCCTATAAATGGTGATCCTGGGAACAAAGAGATGAGCTGAACACAGCCCTTACCTTCAAAGACATTACGGTCTAGCTGGGGTTTCTGCTAGGTGGCTATGACTTCATCATAGCTTGCTCACCTCTCTAAAGGCCCTGTTTCCCAATAAGGCCACGTCCCCGGGTTCCTGGGGGTCAGGACTCGAACACATTTTTCCAGAGGGTACCATGGAACTCACAGCACCTCTACATGTTTTATAGATGTGGGCTTTGAGGGCACCTAAAACAACTTACAGTGCTGAGGAAGGTCACCTGGGAAGGCTGTGCTTGGGTTGGGCGATTAAAGAGTTGAGAAAGTAGGGAAGGATATTCCAAGAAAAGGGAACAGCATGTGCAAAAGCACAGAGGCTAACTAACCCTTTGGGCTGGTCTCCAGCCTGGGTGCACTGTAAAGGTCTGGAAGAAAAGAGATTTCGCAGAGCTCTTCCCATCCTCCCAACGAGGCTGTGAGTAATAGAGAGCCACCAAGGTCATGTATTTGGGGAAGTTATATGACAAATGTCCACTGAGTGCTTACGGTATGCCAAGCACTAGGGACACGGGATAAGCACGAATGGACTCCATGCCTCATGGAGGCCATAGTCTAATGAACTCGACATGTGTGCTAAAAGTCTTGCAGTTTGAAGAGGTCACCTTAGATGACAGGGTGGGCAAAGTGGAATCCGGGGGCTAGAAACCAGGTCATATGCGTAGAGATGGCAGTGGCCAGTAGTGGAACTGAAGTCTGCGGCATGGTCCAGGAAGGGGGCCCATGGAAGGGGTTCATAAAAGCTGTGGCAGGAGAGGCACAGGGTACAATCTACGAAGGGGCAGTGGGGCCACTGGAGGTGGTGAGGGCCAGCTTGGACCTGATGGTCGGATACAGAAAGGACGTGAAAGAGAAGAAGAGGGGACAAACCCTGAGAGATGAAGGAAGGGAGATAAAGAACCAGCCCCAGCCTCCCAGCTATAGCCACTGCTCACATCTGGGAAGACACACACCTCTGTTTCATCATCAAAGAAGGTACCTGAATTCTGCAGAAGCAAAGACACACATGAATAATTCAAGAGGAGCTGGAGGGGAGGTTTCACATCTATAAAACATGTAGAGGTGTTGTGAGTTCCATTGTACCCTCCAGAAAAATATGTTCGAGTCCTGACCCCCAGGAACCCGGGGACGTGGCCTTATTGGGAAACAGGGTCTTTAGAGATGTGAGCAAGCTATGACGAAGTCATGTTGGATTAAGGTGGCTCCTCATCCAACGGCTGGATGGACAGGAGAGGGACATTTAGACACAGAGACCCACACACAGAGAAGAGGCCCGTACGGTGGTAGAGGCAGAGACTGGAGTGTGTCTAAAGCCAAGGAACACGAAGGATCTCTGGCAGCCACCAGAGGAAAAGCATGGCATGGATTCTCCGGCAGAGTCTTCGGAAGGGGCCGACCCTGCTGACACTTTGGTTTTGGACTTCTGGCCTCCAGAACTGTGAGAGGACACACTCCCTTTATTTTAAGCCACTCAGTCTGATTGTCTGTTATAGCGACACCGAGAAACTAGGACAACAGCAGACTGAATGGGTACCAGTTGGCAGCACTGGGGCAAGGGACAGCACACCAACAGCTGCACTCACCCTACCAGGTGGAACGGGGCCGGGAGGTGGCTGGTGTTAGCCAGCGTGAGGGCAACGGCGGCCGACGGTCACCTCACTCACTCCTCACAGCCGACCCGAACACAAGAGGCTGGCAGTATCCCAGTGCCATCCCTGGATCACAGAGTTGGCAGGTCCCAGAACTGGGGTTGGATACAACTCCTCCTAGGGCTGGCGTTGCAGCCCTAGAGATACACACAAGCAGCCCTTGACCACAGAGCACTTCCTCTTTACAGAATGAAGAACCGTATCTGATCATCCTCGAAATGATCTCACTTGTTCACTCATTTCCTTCTTTTGTCCTCCACCAGAATGTACACGTCAAGATAACAGAAGCCCTGTCCCCGCAGGGCTCTTTGGTGTGTCCCTCATGTCTAGAAAATTCCCAGGACATAGAATGTGTTTAATAGACATTTGCTTCATGGATGAATCAATTAATAGGGGCAATTAATAGGCAGAGTGAGACAGCACGGCCCTGGTATATGTTTCTATGCTGGTTTAACAGAGTAGCATATGGTGCTAACTCCTTTCTGCCCTTGATCAGAGGAGGCTCACGGGAAGATGCTAATACCATGCACGTGGGCATCCCTATCTAGTAAGCCCCAGCATCAGAACTGGGGGAGCACTGCCCACAGCTCCACTGGGCTGTCACCCCAACAGTGGTGTATCCCAAGGCATTGATAAGTAAGGAAAGGGAGAGACAGAGAACGTGGCGTTGGAGGGAGGGACGAAGGAGGGGAGGACGGGGAAGGAGAACAGGAGCCATGTTTTCCAGGGGGAGCCATCTGCCCAGAGGACACAGAAAGGAAGTCGGAAAGTAGAGACAGAGACACAGAAAGACACTGCGAGGAACTGACCTCTGAGAGAGACGGACAGATGTATAACTTAGTACTGAACACAGCTGGCTTTAAAATAGACTCGCATCCTTATGAAATTCATTAAAACAAAAAAAATTAATGAAACACATCATTGTTATTTAAGCCCAAAACCAGGGACCCAAACTGTGGACCACAACCTCCCAGTGGATTCTCAATCTTGATGTGGCTGACGCCCTGACACCAATTAAAAAAGCTCTAGCAGGGTGGGGCGTAAGCCAGGGGATCCCCACCTGTGCCTGTCCGATCTCTACTGGCCCAGGACTCCTGCGAGGGGAAGGGCTGCCGCCCCACCCTGCATCTCCCCGACAGCCTGGACACTGCCTCTGCCTGCTGGCCACGGGGTCGGACACGTGCCTCTGGGCAGATGGCTGCTCCCTCATTGGCTATCAACTCAGGCAGGGATCATCGGATTCCTTTCCTAGAACCGACAGTCAGGTACAGAGAGAGGTAAACTCTTCCCACTGAGGCTGTTAAACTGCAAGGTGTGCATCTGGAGCTCTCAGTCCCTGACGTGCCTCCAACATTCCCCATGAGCACGCATGAGTGTAACGTCGAGAGGGAAGAGTATAAAAGGAAACGCAGGGAGGAGACGGAGTCCTGGGCCCACCATTCGAGCCTCAGGACGGGACGCGGCACAGGGCTCCGTGCCTGGGCCTCCCAGGGGTGCCCGCCAACAACCTCCCTCTGGGGCTGTACCCAGTTAGAGTTGCCTTGCTGCCACTCACTACTGAACGCGGCCGGCCTGAGAAGACCCCCGACCGCCATCCTCATGCTCACAGCAGCCCCTGCTGAGCCCTGCTCCCCTTGTCTGTGTCAGTAACCACACAGCTCCGGCAGGACAAGGGTCAGGGCGCAGGCAGGGTGCGCGCAGGCAGTGGCGTGCACAGATCTCCAGACCCAGCTCAGTGTCAAGGACGGAGGCAAAGGTGGGACCCACCTCCGCAGTGAAACGTAGCCTGCTTCTTAGATGCAAAAGAAAGGCGAGGGAGAGTCGTACGTCTGCCAGAGGGAATTAATCCAAAGCCGCGGGGAGGATAACTGGTGGGAGGGGCTGGCAGAAACAAGCTCTGCACACAGGCCCCAAAGCAACTAGCTGCTGCTCCTCAGAGCTTCTGGGGACGCGGGAGACGGGAGGAGCCGGGGCCACGGGGCAGGAGCCCAGAGCCTTCGGAGGTGGGCAGCAGCCACCAAGAACCTCCTGAGGGGGTGGCGCGCGCTCGCCAGGGCGCACACACCTCATCGCCTCATAATAGCCTCGTATCCCGTTTGGGGGCACTTGCATTGCTGTGCCGCCAAGTTCTTCCCTTGCCCTCCATCTTGCGAAGTCTGCTACACCACGAAGGGTGCGGTGTGCGTGCTTGCGTGTCTGAGCACGTTGAGGGAAGGATAAAGAAAAATTAAGGAAAGGGGACCGAGTTCCACATTTGGATGGTGTAGAGAAGAGAGAACGGTATAATGAGTGAGAGGGAAGCAAGATCGAAAGCCAGCAGGAAAGGAAAACAGGTAAAATGAGAAGCGACTATCATATGGGGCCCTGGGAATGTGCGGAAACTTGAAAGGCAGCTCATGCTACCCTCGTCTCAAAGGGCAGGAGACCTGCTGTTGGCATCCTGGTTTCAGATAAATTTGGGACGAAGGGAGCTCTTCTCAGATCCAATCCTGGGGGCACCTGGCATGGGCCCTCCTGTCCAAAGACAACGATGACAGGCGTATCTGTGAGCCGCTTCTGAAAATGGCAGGACAGCTCCTGAGGGCATCAGGGACCAGCAGCTAATCGCAAGCCCTAGGGTCATGGCTGCGTAAGGGCGGGTGGGAAGACTATCAGCTTGGGGTTGGGGCCATGAGGGTGGGGCTCGCAGGGACAAGCGATAGGACCGAGTCCATTCTCAGCAAAATCCAGGGGCAAGGCCTGGGAGGAAGGCATCCTATGGCTTCTTTCATCTCTGCTTATCAGAGAAGTCAAGGGTAAAACCAACAGACCCTAGGATTCAGCAGACATGCAAAGATACCGAAGAGTCACCGTTGTCCCTCGGTCTGCAGGTTTGCTTGGGCACTTAGGGGACTGCATTAGTTTAGTTAGGAGAAAAAAGGAGGAAGGGCAAAAGAGGTGATCAGCTCAGTGCCCCCAAGACAGAAGTCATGGAAGTGGGGTGACTACAGACGTGCCTGGGGTAGCTAAGCCTGGAGAGAAGCAGCGGCCTCCAGATGAGGTCGTCCCCATGGTACTGGGCAGAAAGAATCAGCTAACTGCCCGCGTGATGGGGCCGCCCGACTTGAAAATCCCCTTCTGATCACTGCGGGGCTCCCGCAAAATGCCGAGTGGGAACTACAGCACTATCCTGATGCTATGGGTGCCTGTCCCCCACACAGGTGGAAAGCTCAGACTGAGGTCTGTAAGTCATCAAAGCAGGAAGGGCCACGGTCAGGGACAGAGCCTGCCTAGCAGTCCCACCGGCCCCACCGGCAGAAGCTGGGTTAGCCATGGTTGGTTCAGCTATCACTCATTCATGTCCCAGCCCAATAAGGTTATGGGTGGGCTGGGGCGGTGCTGGGCTCCACCCATCAGTCAAGGGCCCAGGCTTCTATTCAGAGGTGCTGACTGCCTCGACGTGTGGGGATGGGGAAAGACAAGGGGCTTGTGCACGGGACACGTGTTATAGGCCTGGAAGGGGCGTCTATCACTTTGGCCTACATTCCTCCAGACCACCGGGACGCGGGAGTCTGGGAAGTGGGACATCCTGCCTGCCCAGGAGGAAAAATAAATGGTACAGACACCAAATAACACAGCCACATGAATCTCTGAACTTCCCCAACTAGTATGACGTAGGTCCCATGCCTGTAATTTCCTTACATAATCTCACTGAGAAAACAGGAGGCAAGTAACATCATTCTCTGCCTTTTACAGATGGAGAAACTGAGACATGATCACTTGCAGCGTTTAATTCAACAGCAAAAAGTGGGCAGAACCAGGAACCAGACCCAGCCCTACCTGCTTCTCCGGTGCAGCCTCCTGGCCTTCCCTTGGTAAGGGCATTTTCAACAGCTTGCAACGGCTAAGACACAGCAAACCACAGGCCTTACCTCAGATGGGAGAGTCTCTCTCACTAAGAACACTCGGGGTCAGCACCTCTGCCGGTCACTGCCTGCTCCCTCCCACCGCTCTGGGTTCCATCAGAAAGGACGAGTTCCAATCAGTGGGCTGCAGGGAGTCCCGGGTGACATCTGCCTCTGGATGCACATCTATTGCTACTTTATGAATGAAAAGCAGGTGCGAGCCCACTTCATTTAAAAGAGAAGAGACCAAAACATGCATAACACGCAGACACAGACACAGTGCGGTGAGAGCCAGAGGGAAAGGGGGTGAGGGTAGGTGGATGCTGGCAAAAGGGGAGAAAATGGGGGCACAAAGAGACTCTGCCTGGGGCAATGGGTGCACAGCGCAGTGTGCAGATGGCGTTTTACTGACTTGTACACGTGAAATCTGTGTGGTTTTGCAAACCGATGTCACGCCAATAAATCCAATATAAATAAATAAACAAATAAATAACAAGAGAGGAGAGACCAAATCCCAGCCTCATTTTCTACCAGGCCCCAGAGAAGAATGAAAAAGGAGGAGGATCATATGCATTAATGGGAAAAAAGCAAGCCAAACCAAACCTTTAAAGAAGCAAAGAAGTGCACCTGCCCAGGTGGCAGGGAGAAAGAGACTTCAGACTATTCTAGGAGCCCCCGTGAGTCTGCAGAGCTGAGTCATTTGCTTTTCCTACTATTTTAGGATGGCCTCTATTGTCTAAGGGGGGATAAGTTTGGAACCCACTCGTATAACACAGCCCTCGCATCTGAGGAAGTGGAAGTTAGGCCCCGAGAAAGCATCATCCGTATCTACTTAGGAGCAAAGTGGAGGCTACCTCCCCTCCGTGCCAAACCTCCCCTGAGCGCTGGCTCTGCGTCCCCTGGATCAGGGTGGAAGCACGTCCTGGGCAGGGGACACGCGTGTGGAGTTTAAAAACAGCACCACGTGAACATAATAATGCACCCCGCTAACTGCCCTGGGCACCCGCCGAGCCCACCTGCCAAGTGCTGAGATAATGTTTCTCTGGCACCTGCCTCCTGCTAATCGCTCCAGCTTTTCTGTTTAAACGCGTTGCCATGATTTCTTCAGGAGGGTCACAGCTGCAGGACCGGCGGTACTTGTTTCTGAAATGCAAAATGCTTTACTCTGCTCTCTCTCCCCCTCCAACCCATCCCCACTTGGTATCAGCGGCTCCACTGGTAGGGATAATGACTTGAGTTCAAGGGGTGTTGGGGGTGTCTGGGCATGAGGATAGAACCAGGCCAGCCAGGCTGACTCGGACTGTTCACCTGGACGTCCCTCCAACTCATGTATCAGGTGCTCCTGGGACCAGGGCCCCAGGCTGGTGAGAGCACATTCTGTCCTCATGTTCCCTTACATACAGGGTGTCCTAAACCCTGATACACCTGACAGAGGTATCACCTGTCCTTGGGCTCCTAATGTAAGACCCATCCTTCTGGATTGGGCTTCCAAGCTATCACAGCGAGACAGACTTGACCTGAGCGCCCATAGTTCCTGAGCTTCATGGGCCACAGCCAAGACCATCCCAGCCCCTTCCCTTACCATAAACACGATTTCTGCCCTCATACATTGTTCTGGAATTCGTAGATTCTACATCAATTAATAATGGTTAGGCCTTGGCTGGTGTGGCTCAGTGGACTGAGTACCAGTCTATAAGCCAAAGGATCACTGGTTCGATTCCCGGTCAGGGCACATGCCTGGGTCGTGGGCCAGATCCCCAGTAAGAGGCACGTGACAGGCAACCACGTGCTGATGTTTCCCTCCCTCTCTTTCTCCCTCTCTTCCCCTCTCTCTAAAAATAAATAAATAAAATCTTTAAAGTTAAAAAGTAATAATAATAGTTAGAAAGAGATGCTTTTATCTTTAAAAAAAAAGCCACACCTGACAAAAAAATCATAGTTTTTCCAATTTTCAGCTTGTATGCAACTTGGAATTTTGAGCCCAGTATCAGTGGGGGAGGGAAGAAGTGCAATCTTCTCATCTCTTTCGAGGTAGTTCGGAAAGCCTTCGTTCAATGAGGCTACGCCTGGAGAGCTTGCGAATGGCTTTGATCCAACGTGTTAATTAGCATAAAGCTATAGCTGCTATAACAAACCCCCAGGCAGAGTAGCTTAACAGAATAATAGTTTATTACTGTTTAAATAATAGGCCAGCTTCCCGGGCAATTTCTCTTCACAAAGTGATCCCAGAACCCAAAATTGTTTGATATTTTGACTCTGGCAACTTCTAAGGGCTTCGAGTTGTCTATACCCAGCTGACCAAAGAGAGAAAAGAGAATGTGGAGAATGACTACCTACTTCTTAAACACTGTGGCTCTGAAAAGACTTGCAGTGCTTCTGCTCACCTTCCTTTAACTGGAACAAATCACGTGGTTCTACTGAGAACAAGGCGGGCTGGGAAATGCAGTCCTGGGTTAGGCAGCTGCTTCTGAATCACAGTTCCACTTAGTGGAAGGGGAGGCTCACGCCTCTTGTACACACGGAGCGGCTTTATCGGCCTGAGAGTTGGCAGGAGCATGTTACGTTCCTAGTACTGCGCTTTCTTCTTACTGGCTCCCCATGGGTACTGAGTGAAAAAAGTAGGAAAGAGGAGGCCCAGAGCTGCAAGACAGCATCAATCAGAAGTCAAATGTCAATTTTCCAGACAGAGAGACTGGGGCTCAGAGAAGCTGAGTCACTTCTTCACAGCCATGTCACTAAACTCTACCTTCTTGCTCCACATCTCAGGCCCCACCTGGCCAGAAGCCCACACGATTGCAGATGAAAGCCAGAGCGTCAGAAATAAAGGCGCTTCCCGTGGGAAGATCTCTGGGTCAGGGTTTCTTAACTTCTGGCCTTTGGGGCTGGGTGATTCTCTGTGGTGGAACCCGTCCCGTGCTTTATGGGGAGGTCAGCAGCCTCTCTGCCCTGCGTTAACAAGGATGCCAGCACTTCCCTTCCCAGCTGTGGCCACTGAAAACACCTCCGACACTGCCCAATGACCCTTGGGGGATGAAATCACCCTCAGATAAGAACCCCAGTGTGGGGACAGAGACAATGACCTGGAGTGTCCTTCCAAATCTACGGCCCACGGTTTCAATGAGTTTAACTGAGCCCAAAACTTAGGTTTCAGTGTATATCTGCTATGGCATAGAACATTATGGAAAATTAGCATTAGGAGGGCCAGAAAGAAGTCTCAATTACACAGAAGAGAATGACCTTGGCGGTGAGGCTCTAAGGAGGCTGGGTAACCCAGCTCCAGCATCCCCATCAAAGACAAGGAAGCGTGTGAGGATTAAACACAATCTCGTGAGAAATATCCCGGGCAGTGTCTGGTGGTGCAATAAATGGCCCACAAACGTTAGCTAACTACAGTTCTTACAGCTCATCCCACACCTCAGCTAATTCTTCCGTTTGAACACCGGAGGGTAATGTTCCAAGTGAATGAGAATTTAATGCCATTGCCATTTGATTTAATTTCCAAATGCGTTAAAAGTGTTCATGTAACACGTCAGCATGCAGCTGATGAAGTAGTCAAAATAATTCAAGGAAACCAGTACTTGTCAGGTTTTATTTATCCACACTTACGTTTTTCCAAAAATAAGCTGGTCTTTGTGCCCATACAGAATCCAACACACATACACATCTCCTGGTTCGCCTCCCCCATCCCCACACACGTATGTTCTAGTTAAGTTTCCCACTTTCCTCCCATCTGTCATTCTTCTCTTCCCATGGAAAGCTAACGGTGACATTATCCAAGACTCAGGAGTCAAGGGCTAAGGCTGACAGCTGGCAAATGTGGGGATGACAGAGATTGGCGAGGACAAGCATAAACCTGTGGACAGCACTTTGTTTACAAAGGATGGACACAGCCATGGCCCTGTCCCAAATCTAGAGCTATCCTGTCATTCCATCTTATAATGAGGGAGTCATGAAATGGCGTTCCCGATTCACAGAGCTAATCCAGAGAAGAACCAGGATGTGAACCCACGCTCTCTGATTTGCGATCTCTGTGGGCTTGCCAAGGGCAGTCATGGTTTAAAAAAAAAGATGTAATCCATTAATAAAAGTTAATGACCGAAGAAAGATGAAAAATAAGAACCTGATCATCAGGATATTCTTCTACAGAGAATGAAGCCCACAAAGAAGATGAAGACACTGAGGTCTCTCTGAAATAGTATCTGCACGGGAAGCCAAGGTCAGACATGGAGTGGCAGGAGGAGGTGGGCTAAGTCTGACACGGAAAGATGTCTACGACTTTTAGGCGTAGACCGAAGCAGGTGCGCTCCAGTCGGCAGGGCTCAGGGAGGGCTCACCACCAGGCCAGCCTTCCCTTGGCAGGCATGACACAGAGCCCGAGGTTTGCAGACAACCATCAGCCTCGCAATGTGGAGGCTGGATAAGCAGCATAGTGATGGCAGGTCAAACGAGACCCCAGAATTGCAACCAAAGCAGACACATAAGGCCACAGAGGGGCATGGGGAATTAAAAAGCGTATAGCTTCCATAACTAGGAAGAAAATAATGAAGAAAAAAACATGCATAGGAAAAGACAGAGAGGCACCCAAGAAGGAGATGGAACTTGCTCCGAGGCAGGAGGAGAACCTCGAGTTCAAGCAATAACGGGAGGCTTAGAAAAATGAAGGCCGGGTGAGTGAGGAGACGGAAATGCCACTGAGTGCCGTGAAGTAACGATCTGAGAACTCTCCGTTAGATACAGTAAATGCTTAAGCGCCTTCTCTCTGCCAACCTCTGTCCCAGGTACTGCGGGTCCAAGAGAGAGCCAGGCCTCCGGAGTGTCTTCCTGCAGAAGCCTGTGTAAGGTGCAGATCGACACGACAATGTCAGGCAGTGGTAAGAGCGAGGAAGAAAACTGCAGCACAGGGCCAGGGTGCAGAGTTACAAGAGGCAGGGATGGGAGCTATTGTAGTTGAGGCAGTCGTGGGAGACTCTCTGGGAAGCTAATGTCTCTGAGCAGGGGCCCCAGAGAACGAAACAAATGAGCCACGTAATTACCTAAAAGAAAAGCATTTCAGGCCAAGAGAGAAGAGCAGGTACAAAGGTCCTAAGGCCCGAATTATCTTGATGTGGCTCAAGGAAGAAGAAACTGGCCAGTGTAGCTAGAAAAAAAGAATGAAAGGGCAAATGTGGGGCTGGGGGCGATCAGGAATCAGAGACAGAGAAGCCGGATCTAGAGACCATGTTAAGAAGTTTGTATTTTATTTTGAGTGTGATAGGAGCTATTGGAGGGTTTTGAGCAAGGAAATACCAGGATTTAACTTGCTTTCAAAGTATCACTCAGGCTGCTGCATGGAGGATAAACCTCAGTGGCATAAGAGTGGAGGGGGAGGGAAGATGGCATATTCGTCCAATTGAAAAGGACAGTGAAGGGGGTGCTGGCGGTTCCTGGGTAGCCATCAGCAAACTGACCTGGCCAGGGAACAAAATCCAGCCCTCTTCCCCTTTGTGCCAATAAAGTTTTATTGGCACACTATGACACTCATTCATTTATGTATTTTCTACAGCTGTGTTTACTGCAAGAGCAGAGTTGAGTCGTTGGAACACCAAACTGAAAATATTGACTCTCACCCCCTGTACAGGAAAGGTTTGCCAACCCCTGCATAGAAGAGATGATGGGCAGGGGCAGGGCTCTAGAGAGACTTAGGAAGTGGGGTTCACGGGGCCAAGGCCGGATCCCAGCCCAGGCTCTTTCCCCCTGAACCTGCTCTCGCCTGCTCAGTGACACAGCCACCAGCTTCTCTCCCCTCTGAGCGCCAGCCGAGACCAGGAAGGGAGGGATGCTCCAAGTCCACCTCCGCAGGTAGCTGTGCAGCGCTCCGGGGCTGCCCAAGGCGAATGCTCCAAGTGCCCACTGGTTTTGCCTCTTCTCCGCACAGGCAACTGCCCTTCACAACTGCTCCCACGGACAAGGTAGCAGCCGGCAGCCTCGGTCCCCTCAGAAGGCTGCAGGCACTGCGGGATCCCAGTCGCAGACACTGTCCACCTCTCAGGCCTCATTATTTCAGTGAGTGCAAGCCAACTTCCAACCGTCCTATCTGAGCCTCAGGGGCTGTGGGCTGCCTCCAAAGCCTCACAAGTCGCCCCCTGTCCCACAACACGCCAGAAGTGCCAGGAAATGAATGCCCCAGAGCAGACCCTTTCACTGCAGCCCCCAGAATGACAATGACTTTCCACAGGGCACAGGACGGGCCAGGGAAAAGAAGAGATGGAGGTAGAGGTCCAACCTCAAGAGCGTGTGTGCACCACTACCATGGACTAGGGATGGGGAGTCCCACACCAAGCCCCCTGACTCCCACAGAATAAAGCTCCAACTCTACTCTGCACGTCTCCCCCACCTGCATTCCCAGCCTCAAACATGGCACCCACTCATGTCTCAAAACTGTGACCCGGGCTGCCCAGCTTATATGGGACTGCTCTTAGAAGCCTTCCAAGACTTTCCCAAACTACCTTAGTTATTCCACCCTCTGGAATTCCTCAGTTCACACCTGGTTACAGGGCCTCCCATGTTGGATTTTGTAAGAAATGTGGTATAAGAAAGAGCACAGCCTGAGGCACGAGCAGGTCTGGGTTTAAAATCCTCTGCCACATAGGAGCTGTGTAACCTTGGGAAAGTTACCTAACCTCTCTGAGCCACCATGCCTCCATCTGTACAAGGGAGGTGCTAACAGCACATTTATCAAAGGGTTGTTGATAGGATTAGTGAGAGTATACTAGGTGCCTGACACAAACCAGATGGCCAGCCATTCATTATAGGTTTATATAATTCTTTCTGCTATACAATGGGCTTTTCACACTACCTAACACATAGCTGGGACTCAGTAAACTATTACACAAATCACCACAGGGACAAGTCAGCCACTCCAGCCATGCAATCTCTAACCCAGAGGCTGTGCACTCAAGTGCCTGAAGCAACGAGACTAGTTATGTGAGCAAAACGGGCCAAGTGTGGGCAGTGATCAAATGTGAAAAAAACACACACCCCAAGACAAAGCAGCCACACTGACCCACGGCCGCCGTCCCAGAATGAGTGCGGGCTCGGTGTGGCCAGACATGATGTGACTTCGAGAGGTTTAAAGATTGGAACAAAAGGTTAAAAAAAAAAAAAGTGCAACAGATAATGCATTTCTGAAACTGATTTTGACCAATGGGCTGCATTTGACGACATCAGCCCCATTTCAGAGGAGAAGAGGAGAGAGAGCTCAAGGTGGCTAAATTTCAATCTCTGCAGTGAGCTTATCATTCCCTTAAGCAGGACAAGGAAGAATGGACAGTGTGCTCGAGTTCTACCCCTTAGCGTGACAGTAAGAGATGATTACTGATAGTCTCAGGCGTGGCTGCCTGCATGTCCACTTTGTGCTAGGATCACTACAAATATTGCTCCCTCTCATAGGGACCCAATTAAGATATATTCACCCCCATTGGACGGATGGGGAAACTGAGGTCCAGAGTATACCCATGATCTGCCTGAAGTCATGTAGACAGCTGGCGCCAGGACTGAGATTGAAAGTCTGGTGTGGTTACATCCAAATCCCTACTCTTGAAATGACCTAGCTGCCCTGGAAGTCACATCATTACTTAAATCAGAACATCTTACTCTCGGCACCAGTATTGTATTTCTTCTGGGCACTAATCCACCTACTGATAAGAGAGTTCTGAGCCCATTATAGAGTGTTAAATGGAGCTGGAAGACAGATTTAAAAATCACTATCAATGACGATTTTTTTTTTTTAAACATTAGAGACTTTTTACCGGGACCACATCTGCGTAACTTCGGTTGAAGAGACCTACGTCCTTGGAATAAGTTAAGATGCTTTGAAATCAAAGACAGTTGGAAACACAGAAACAGGGAGAGAATCAGTGCATTTAGGAGCACTGGTCTGGAACAGGTAGGTCAAGCCGCCGGATTGTCAATTGAGCAAAGCCTCAATTACCAAGTAATCTAATGTACACCCAGGTACGTTACCACAACTCAATAAACAGCTCTTTAGAGTTAAGTAATTCCAATTTGCTTTCATTTGGATCTGTGTGTCGCCCCGAGAATTTGATATTACCTGCACTCAAATTAGGCGGCGTCTTCTGAAGCACTGAAGCTCGCCGTCCCAGGGTAGCCCGTTAGCCGTGAGCAAGCCAGCCATAAACACGCCTGTTTAGGGAGAGGCGACAGAGACCCAGGCTGGGCCTCCGCAGCTCGGCCCAGTGTCAGAACCTGCCAAGACCGCCAGCAACGGGTCTCCAGGTGCTCGCCACCTCAGGCACTGAGGGGTACAATGACTTCCTAAGCCCAGCGTGGTCGGAGTCCAGAATGGATGATGCTGGGTGCAGCGGGGACCATGTGGTCAGATAGTTGAGCACAGGCAGGACCTGCTACTTTTCCTTTCTCCCCAGGTTTCTGGTTCACCAGTGTGCATACAGGAGCTGACCCAGGGAGTCATGGGAGTTTGGACTCCATGGCGCAAATGTTCCCAAGCCCACATGTCAGCCCCCTTTTCTATTTCCGCCCTCCCTTTCCTTACACTCGGCACACGACTATATGGGGAGAGAGCTCTGGTCTCCACTTTGCAGAGGGAGCCTTAAATGATTTCATCGAGGCCACACAGATAGCAATTCAATCAGCACCTGGGTCGGGTGTCCTGCCCCAACTCGCCCCCCCAGGCAAGTTATCTTATTGCATAACATTTTGGAGGGCAGCGGGCCAGGCCCTATGGTAGGAACTCCTACCTCCACTGGCTCATTTGGTCTTCTGAGGGAGGTGATCCTACATCCTCATGCCCAGGTGAGCTGGGAGAGGTTGATGGTCAAGGTCACAGAGCAGGGACAAGATGGGGCCAGGATTCAAACCTGGGCCTCCCAGCTCCAGGGCTCTTTCTTGTCTCTGAATAGGAACTAAGTGAAAGAACCCTGGAAGAACAGCCGCCCACAGGTGGCACTCCGGTGTCGGCCTCCCACCCCTCGGCCCGCACCGTCACCCGTGTGTTATGTAAACCAGGTAGAGGAACCTCAATTCAGGGAGCAGCCCCGTCCCCTGGGGGAACGCTTGAGAATATTTTTATTTTGTTTAGGTTCTCATATTTTCTCCCATTCTCGAGAGAAGGAAGATTTCTATTTTTTTCCCGTTTTGTTTGTTTCTTAAACAAGTGCAAATACTTCAGTATTAAAGGGTTGAAGCCTCCGGCTCAGTCAAGCAAAGGGCTCCAGCAGGTAAACGATCGCTCCTCACAAGATGCTTTTTGCCCCAGATGCTCTGGTTTGCTGCCTTCACATGAGTTCCTGGTGCTTCTGGGTGTCCCCTGCCTTTCATTGTCTTGTTTGGTTTGGGCACTACTAGCTCCTTAGGAGCGTGTGTACGTGCGTGTGTACGCAAGGGTTGGACTTATTTCTCCAGAAACCCAGAAGTTACTCCTCTATTCCAGAGAGGTGGGGAGCAAAAGTTTAAAAAGGCAAGTGAGCAACCGGTCCAGGGATGCCCGTCATGAGCCGCGCCTGTTGTCTCCAGTCTACACCCTTTCCACCCTGTTCATGACATTGCAATACTAGAAGCCAACAAGGCCACGACCCTCAGGTCCCCCAGGTGTGGCCAAAACAGCATGAGCCACCCCCTGGTCGGACCCCAGCTCTGCCCTCTCTTTCTCCACCGGCTGTTCTCCCAGCCATCAAATGAGTTAAAATAAGACCGAGGGGCAGAGCCACACTTAGGACTGAGATCACGTATGTGAAGGAGCGTCTACACTCAAGGGCCCAGCTTCTGCCTTGCCACCAACTGAATGTAAAAACGAAAAAAAAATGCAATGGGGAAGAAATGGGCGCTAAAAGAAAGTGATAGCCCATAAAGCAATGGTCTCCAACCTTTTTTGGCACCAGGTACCTGTTTCACGGAAGACAATTTTTCCAGGAAGTGGGGGCAGCGGCAGGGTGGGGGTGGGGGGCGACGTAGCAGGCAGAGCTCCAGTAGTACTGCAAGTGAGGCTTCGCTGGCTATCCGGCCGCTCACCTCCTGCTCTGTGGCCTGCTCCTAACAGGCCGCAGAACTATAACGGTCCGTGGCCTGGTGGCGGGCGATGCCTGCCATAAGGGATTCCCAAGATGTACTACAATGGGACCAGGTTACAGGGAACACCAACCTGTCATCAGCCACTGGGAAGGAGAGTAAACAAGGCCACCCAGCACTTCTCTTAAAACAGAGCAGAGAGGGCTGCAGGTGCGGGGATTCAGGACAGCGGTCTGGTCGTGCACCCTCCCCTCCAGGCTGAACTCTGGCCCAGGCTGCACGGCCAGCAAAGGATCAATCTCTGTCCCTGTGACCCCAGCCACCTCTCCAAATCAGGGTGACAGTGCTTTACCATGGGACTCACATCCTGTCCCAGAGGCCTCTGCATTTGGCCCTCCGGGCCTCCTCCCCCGCCACCGGGGATATACGGAAAGGAAAACATGCTTTCTGGGTCCATTTGGCCGATGTGAGAAGTCCAGAATGCTACACTAGCTCCTCCAGGCATTGACCTTATCCTCTCATGACCAGCTTTGTGCCAGGCACGTGCAAGGTGCAGGTGAGACCATGGAGAGCATCAGACAACACAGTCCATTGTCCCATCGGACTTCTGTTCCAGTGTGGGAGGCCACCGCACAAAAGGAATAATGAGCATTCCAGAGGGGACAGCTCAGGAAATTACATATTCACTGAGTACCTGAAAAGCCTGCAAAGGCCACTTGTCACACAAAACAGTCTATTGACACCCCTCTAAAAAAAAAAAACCCAAAAGAAAAAGAAAAGCCTAATGCAATCAAAATGATGGTTTCTTTTTCTCTTGGTTGTTTTGTTCACAACTGCCTAATTTGTTGATCTTCAGCGTAAGTGTTTGCAGCACTATGGTGATAAAATGGATCCCTGCTGAGGCCAATAATCCATTCGCTCATCTGTCATTCCACAAATATTTTAAGGTTGAGCCTTATGGAGTGAAGGGCTGCACAGGTCTGAATGGTCGAAGGCGCGATTTCGCACGGCTCAGCGTGCTGAGCACTTGGGCCAGGCACCCCACTAAGCTCCAGGGGCTCCCTAGGAACTGCGAGTCAAACGGAAGATGCCCCTCTTTTCACAGACCTTGTATCCCAAAGGGCGAGAAAGGAAATAACCAAGTAAACAAAGAAAGATTATAATTCTGAAGCGTGACAATGCAGAAAGAGAGACAGGGTGATGTGGGAGAAAGCGGTCGCCAGGACGGGGGACCCGGGCCGGGGGAGTCAGGGAAATTATCTCCCAGAGGATGACATGATGACACTGGGCCTGAGGCCAATGGTCAGCCACGTGAATATCCCTCGAGAGCCAGGACGGCCCGGGAGAGAGAAGCCCGGACTACGAGCCCAAGTCTGGTCCAAGCCAGGCTACCAGTTCCATGGGGACCAGCAAATAGACGTCAGGGGGTTCAGACCAACCCATACTCGGACCAAGGAAATCCACTCAGGGGCCTTTTGGGGAGGAGGGGGCGTCAGTCAATGTTTTTACCTTCAGACACACCAGGTACCGTTCTACAGCTAGCAAAAGAGGAGCGGCTTCATTATTTCATCCGCTAAATTGCGCTACATTAAAATTTTAATCGGTGAACATAACACTGGAAAATGAGTACATTCATATGCCACCGCTGCCTGTGTAACCTGTCAAATGGTTTTTTTGCAAAAGCAATATTGGAAAACAAAGAAAAATCTACAATACTGCTCATATCCTTTGGCCTTCCAACTCCACCCCCTAGGGAATTCATCCAAGGGATTAATCTGGTTCAACAGAATAAAAATGTTCTCTTTGGAGAACGCCGTTGAGGTGTTAATTGTTGCACGCACAAAGGAAAGATACAACAACAACAAAAACACCTGGAATTACCGATTCCAATACAAACGGGGAGATTTGAAAATACTGGATGATTCACTTGACGAAACAGTATATACCCACTAAGCATTGTAACAAAGATTATACGGACTTCCAAGAATAAATGGGGCATCCAGCCCCTTGAAAGAAGCAGAAAGAAAACAATGTGTGTATTTTAATGCAAGGCATATCAAGGATACTTCAAGGTGGAAAAGAAAATTGAAAAGAATTAAATCAAGGCCAGTGGGGTGAGGGATTATTTGTTTCGAACACCCTTCCAAAATATTGTCATTATATTCTGTTTTCAATTAAAAAAGAAAAACAAACCCTCAGAGGAGGCTGTACTCTCTGGATGCTTCAAAAGAACACCACCAAAACACAGGGACATGGGTTGACTCTAACTTTAAATGCAAAATAGAGCCAAATTTGGAGATGTCTCCTATGTTATATGAGTCTATCCCACAGACTGTCACATATGGATCATAGCTATATGTAAGACTCAACTTTGAATAACAATGCAATACTCCATGGCTGTACAGTAATGTCTGTCTTTCTGGAGTGTGGGAGGGAGGATGGGAAGTCATGTCTGACACTCCTGAATGGGAGGAACAGCCAATGAGCAATGGCCCCTCACCCCTCCTCCTTTGCAAGGATGGAGCCAAGAACTCCCCTTACACCAACCAGGTGGGGAGAGGCAGGGCTGGCGGCACTCACCTTTCACAATCAGCTCTGCATAGTTGGACACTCCAGAGCCACCATCGGAGCGGATCACGCAGCGGTATTTGCTCACACTTCGCTGGGCAGTGTCTGCCACACTGACCGTGGCAGAGAAGCGCCTGTGGTTGACCACGCGGGTGACCATGAGGGCCGTGTCCCTGCCGTTCCATTGCTGCAGGACAGAGGGAAGGAGGGAGAGGAGAAATCAAATTATCTTGTGCTCCCAGGTGACCCTGAGCATGGAGGCCCCATCTATCCCCACGTGGGGGCAGGGCACAGCAGGTCACCTTCCACCATGAGCGGTTTCCATGGCTGCTTTTTGGGAGTGATCTGATTCAAGAATAAACTTCGCTGGTGGGCTGATTCAAGAGGGCAGATGCCTGGTGGTAAGAAGAGAGGGCCCTGACCCCTTCCAAACAGCTTGGTTCCTTGCTCAGCCTGCATTTGGGGGTTGGCACTTAGCCCCTTAACCTTCCTCCCATTTTCCTTCATCTATTAAGCAGAACCGACAGGATTCCTTCAAAGACAGACTCAGATTAATGAAAACCCAACCCATGAAGTGATCAAAACCAGCCCGGCCTCCGGTCCCATGCTAGTGTCCTGGTCCCCTAAACACAGGCTCTGAGTCCACCCCACCGAGGACCGGCCTGTCCCCAGGGTAGAGTGTGGATGCAGGCTTTTGAGCACCTCCCCTCCTTGGCATACGCTTTTTCCTCTGCCCGGAATCTCCGGGGTCCCCCTCCCATAACACCCAGTTCGGCCCATTACCATCTCCAGTAAGTTCCCCCAACCGTCGCAGCACCTTCTGGAAGCTATTTACTCTCTACGGGTGGCACACACCTCTCATGCATTTTCGCCTACGAGTGTTTCCCACTGTAGACAGTGACCCCTCAAGAGCACGGTGAACGGCATTTTCGTCTTTATCATCCGGAATCTTAGGGGTGACATCCTGAGTTTGAACAAGACCCTTTCACAGCAGCAAGTTATGACACCTGGTAAGGCACATGAATGAGAATGCAGTTGGGGTGGATATTTATTAAGGACCTACTATGTGCCAGACCCTGGGTCTCCTTTTTAATCCTCGCAGCCGAAGAACTCGCATGTCAGCGCGGTTATATAAATATGTAGAGCAAATAAATCTTACCCAGCTTTTCCAACCTCAAGCCCAGCATTCTTTTCACGAAAACCTTCTCATCACTGCCTGCCTTAATTTGCACTTTTTTCTCCAAAAGTAAAATTAAGTGTTTTCATTGCCTGGTTAGATTTAGGGAAGCTCTGTGATTTATAAATTTCCCCATGTCCCAAGTCTTCCAAGATGCACACTCACTCTTCATCATTCCCTGCACCAAGTAAATGATTCCACCACATGGTGGCCTACTGTCATCCATGTCATCTTCCATCGCCCCCATCAGTGATACGTTAGGACTGTACCAAGCAAATGAGATGGGACAGCAGGGGACGGCAGTGAGCAAGAAGCCAAGGTCTCCATGGGACTTGCTCCAGCCTGGACAGGGAGACGACAGGTGATGAGTTTCTTCTTCTGGTTAGGGGTTTTTTCCCAGATATTTTATTTATTTATTTTTAGAGGGAGGGGGAGGGAGGGAGAAAGAGAGGGAGAGAAGCGTGGATGTGTGAGAGAGACACCAACCCAGAAACTGAACTAGCGACCTTTCGGTCTGCAGAGCAACACCCAGCCCACCAAGCCACGCAGGTCAGGGCAGTTTCTTCTTCCTTCTACTTCCTGGCATTCTCTCTGCTTCAAACTTCTATTGCTTTTATACTGGAAAGTAATAAAATAAGTGGTATTTTACAAAGCCATGGCATATGAGAGGTGGTCACAACCCCTCTCCTACCAGAAAGTGAGCCGCATGACCAGTTTAAAAAAAAAAATGCAAGGCAACGCAGGGAGGAAGAAAAGGCATGAGGGCTGGAACCGCCAACCACCCGCCTCACGGCACTAGAAGCAAATGATGAGAACCCACCAGACTGCAAACACATCTCCCTGTCCCAAAAGAGTGCAAAGAAGAAGTAGAACAAATTCTGGAAAATTGCAGGGAAGTGCTGCTCCGATTTGAAGAAGAGTTGGCTGAATGTATGGGACGGCCTGGGAAGAGAAGGAGTCACCAAAGAAGCCCATTGTCCCCACTGCTGAGCAAGACCCTGCAAGGCCACTGTGGGGGACACAAATGAGTGAGTGAGCGAGCGAGCGATGAGTGATGAGTGGGTGTCTTCTAACCTGCTTTCCTTAAAGCAGCATAAACACTTTTTTCTTTCTTTTTTAAGCTAGTAATGACTGCGCACTAACATGAGCTACATGTTTTATACGCCTTCTCATTAGTTCTTCACAAAAACCCATGCAGTGGGCACGCACTATCTGTATTGTATGAATGGGGAGGCTGAAGCCCACAGCAGTGCAGCTGCCTGCGCGAGTTTGCACAGCTGGGATACGAATGCAGAGCATCGGCTTCAGAGCCCGTCCTGAGAGCATCACCTGTGTAGCCACAGCGCACCCTCATTCCCAAATGCGAGAGACTGCAAGTCCTAGGGGTGGCCAGGATCCACCTACTTGCCTATGAATTTCTTAGCTCAGGATAAAAAATAAAAGAAAAAAAGATTAAAAGGCACACTGACAGGGTGGAAGGGAGGGATGTCGTGTAGAAGAGGGGAGGTAATAAGTAAAAATGCATATGTCCCAACCAAACAGACAGCTCAGGAGACACAGGACTTTTTCGCAGGCACCCCGGGCTCTGAACAGCCGAGAAATTCAGGGGATAAGAAGGGAGAGACGGGGTGGTATCAACACATGCGCTCAAAGAAACAGACGCTAAGAGATGAGTGGATAAGGAAATACAGCAAATAAATAAATAAATACACACGCCTAGAGACGCAAAGGGAAGAATTGCAGGAAGCAAATAATGCCACCTGCAGAATTCAAAACGGTGTTGGAAGCTGATTGGCCCCAGGAGTAACACTGCAGAAAATCAGGGACCTGGAGGACAGGCAGGAAAAGAAGAGCCGAAGAACCAGGGGGGCCAAAAAGCCGCGATGAAAGGAGCTGGAGCGATGAACAAAACGGAGACAGGCACCTACCTACCACATAAGCACCTGGTATTATCCTAAGGGACAGAGCGGAGAGAAAGGAACACAAATCACGTCCCCAGAAATGTCAGGTCGCTTTCCGGGACTAAAATAGAACCTAAATTTTCAGCTAGCAATGGCCCACCATCTACTTGATTAAAATTTATGGAAACCATAGTAACTGAGGTATATGTTCATAAAAAATATTGACTTGCAAGGGTAAGGAAGGAAGTGTATAAAAATCCAGACAAAAAAATAATGTGCCAAAATTAATACATAAACCAATCTGGGTTAAAACTCCTCGTCTGCCATTGTTTCCAAATCCAAGGATGTGGCTGGTGCCCCGGTGGTCACAGGTGAGCTCCCAGGAGGCTATAGTTACTTAGATGCTTGTAAGAGGACAGGGATGGAGCTAGGGAAGATGGGACAGGGAATGAGAGTAATACATGCAATCGAATCTTCAATTTGTGCAAAGTCTGGCAGGTGATTTATTTCACTGAGTTTCAGGTGCCTCATAGACACAGTGGATTCGATCCCAAGTCCACTTTAGGAGCTATCGTGAGGAATACATGAGGAGTGTGAAGCACTCTGCGCCTGGAGGCGTATTCTGGCACTAACGGAGCTCTCTAAATTAACCGTGAAATTAACCACAAAAAGTGATGTGAGCAGGAAAACGCCCCCCCCCCAAAGAGATCCAGTCCTAACCCCTGGAACCCGTGGATACATCACCTTCCACGGCAAAAGGGACTTTGACAATGTGATTAAGTTAAGGGTCCCGAGGTTAGCCTGAGTTATCCAAGGGACCTTGTGTGTGAAAGAGGGAGACAGAGGGGACAGGGTCAGGTAAGATATGGTAAACAGAAACAGAGGTCCGAGTGACATGACTGATGGCAGTGGGAAGAAGGAGCCATAGGCCAAGGAATTCGGGCACCTTCCAGAAGGAGGGGAAGGGAAGGGATTCTCGTTCTGAGCCTCCAGAAGGAACACAGCCCAGCCAAGGCCTTGACTTTAGCTCAGGGAGACCCATGTCGGCCTTCGAACCTCTGCAATTATAAGGTAACAAATTCACGTTGTTTTAAGCCACTAAGTTTGTGTGATTTGTTACATCAGCAATAAGAAACTAACACAAAGTGCAAAAGGGCTGATTAAGCACAACACATTCACTTTTTACATTTCATTTAAATTTTATTTTGATGTCTCCTCCAGAATTATTTCCTTGTCTGCTTAATGATGTCAGGTCCTGCAGGACCAGAGAGGATTAGGCGCATCCCCCTGAACTATTCTCATTTTTCTGTTTGGCTCCCAAACCACCAGGCTTTCTCCCATCAAAGGAGAGGAAATTGCAGGTTGTCTTATAAAATCTCTGGGAAAGATTTTTGATAATCACACTCGTCATGTTGGGAGCAGGGACGAGCAGGAGGACCCCAAGCCACAAGGGAAAATGGCACTGTGATGGACCACGGGCAAGGAGAAGTGAAGGTCAAGTTCAGAAAGATGAGCCGACAGGGCAAGCAGGTGCCGAAGGTCCTGGCAGATGCGCAGTAACCCCGGAGCCCAGAAGGAACGCGAGTTCAGGAGGGGTTCAGGGAGATCGGCGCTGGTGAGGGGCAAGGGTGCAGATTCCTGTGGCAACGTGGAGATGGATTCAGCAGAGCGAATGTATAATGTCCCAGCCGCTGTCCCAGCCCCAGACAGAAGCAGAGGAGAAAATGCAAGGGGGGAAAGGAAGGAGAGGGGTCACTGAGCAGCAAAGAACTCAGAAACCCAGGCCCATAGGTTTGAGTGGACACGGGGAAGAAGAGTACAGGGGCAATGCCAGGAGCTGAAGCGGACCACAGCCCAGAGACAGGTCGGTGGCAAACCTTCCCGACCAGACTGTCAAGCGCCATGTCAATGCACAGGGATGCGAATGCGGGGACGCTGGGAAAGAGGAGGGGGACAGTGAAGGGAAGGTCAAAGTCCTGGGAAAAGCCAGAGAGAAGTGTGACATGGATGGTGCAAAAGGAAGCCTTCCCTCTGGTTTGCTGGAAACTTCCTTCTGGTCCGTCATCTTTTTCAGACACACATACACCCTAGCTCTGAAATCTCAGGGCTCACTTCCTTCCCCCTTGTGCCAAGACTTTCAGGCCTACATCTGTTGTTCTAAGTCGGAATCATCTTCTAGCCCCTTTGAGTCCATGAGTCAAATGAATAGATTTCCCAGTGGGCACCAATAACAGTGTCTTATTTAGGTCAGGCTCCCGGAAGTGGAGTCTGAGACACGGTGACTTCCAGAGTGCTCGCAGGAGACAGAGGGTGGAGAACAGCCTGAGGCAAAGAGCTGAGCAAGGGTGTGGTCAAAACCGGAGTCCAGCTCCAGCCTGATCCCACTGGAACCCCGCAGCATGAAGTGAACCACAGAGCTGATCCCTCCTTGCGGCAAGGAGCCAGCATTGGAAAAGAAGTCAGTCTGTCATTGGTCATGGCCTGCCAAGTGCAGGGAGGACCCAGGGCACTTCTCTGGGGAAGGGGAGCTGTGAGCCTTTAGCAGCCAACAGGTACAGTGCCTAGGGGTTAGGAACACTGAGAAATAGAAAATGCTATCAAAAGCACTGAGAGCATCCATCCTGCACGGCACCGCCCTCCCTCTGCCTGCTGCTACAGCACATTACGCAGAGGGTCTCCTGAAATCCCACGAGCCACTGCCTTACTTGCTGGTAGTCTGCTCCGAAGTCGATGTTTTAAAAGAGTGGGGCTGGAACTCACCTCCACCGAACACTGACAAATGGCACAGCAAACAGGCAGAGTCTTTGGGCAAAGAAAAGAGATCATCTTCCCTTGACCTCACTGCCTCAGTTTTGTTTTTTTTTAATTTTATTTATTTTATTTTTAGACAGAGGGGGAAGGGAGGGAGGAAGAGAGGGAGAGAAACATCACTGTGGGGTAGCCTCTCGCGCGCCCCGTACTGGGGACCTGGCCTGCGACCCAGGCATGTGCCCGGACTGGGGAAACAAGCCAGCAACCTCTTGGTTCGCAGGCTGGTACTCAATCCACTGAGCTACACCAGCTGGGGCTCAGTTTCTTCTTCTGTAAACTAGGAGTATTAATAGGACCTATCTCATGCGTTATCATGCGTCAGGATCACCAAGAGGCTCCACCCCTTGAGTTCCTGATTTATTAATCACAGGGTGGGGCCTGGGAACCTGCATTTCTAATGAGTTCCCAGGGGTGCCAGTACAGTGGGTCTGGGGACCACACCACTGACGGGCAAGATCAGGTACCCCGGAAACAACACACTTCTTCTAAAAGAGCACTCTGTCTCCCACCAACACAGAGTCCCATAACTAAGTGAGCTTGATAAATGTTTCGTTTAACTTAATGAGGTTTGTCTGAGCGTTTATATAGTAAAAGTCACATTAACTAATATTTTCAAGTGCTCAGTCTGTGCTAGGCACTGTGTTCACTGGCTTACATGATACAATTCGCTTAAGTGTTTAAAAATCCCGATGAATGTGCTTTGCAAAGGGTGGTTCCTGGGCCAGCAGCATCAGAATCACCCAGGAACTTGCTAGAACTGCAGAATTTTAAGAGACTTCCTGGGCTGACAACCATTTGTAGAAGTTGTGGATTAGGGTTAGCAGTCTGTGATTCCCCCGCACCCCTTTCCTTATGCTATCACTGGTCGCGCTGAAAATGTACTCATTATTTAACGAAACAGAAAATGAGAGGGCGTGGAGTATGGAAAGTATAATTTCTGCCCAGAGGAATTTGCGGGCTGGGCTAAGGTTCGCATAAAGGGTAAAACACAAAAGTCGAGTATGGAATCGGCAGACTTCATGAAGGAGAACACGGCTGGCAGCAATGTTCCTAGAATGACCTAGAGCAGCGGTTCTCAAAGTGCGGACCCCAGACCCACTGCACTGATGACCCTGGGAACGCGTTAGAAATGCAGGTTCCCAGGCCCTACCCCATGATTAGTAAATCAGGAACTCAAGGGGTGGACCAGCCTCTTGGTGATCCTGATGCATGACAACGCATGAGATAGGTCCTATTAATACCCCCAGTTTACAGAGGAAGAAACTGAGGCAGAGAGGCTGAGGAAAGATGATCTGTTTTCTTTGCCCAAAGGCTCTGTCTGCTTGCCGCGCTATGTGCCTGTGGCGCTGAATCTGCCCAGAAGGTGAACCTCTTCCCAATCCATCATCCGGGGGCACGCATGTTCTAATTGAAAAAGGCATTCCATAGCTGAATCAGTGGTCCTGCTTAATCCCATTTTATTATCATGTATTTCCCATGAAGGCAACGGTTCCCTTTGAAATCGTTTTTTCTTTCTCCTCTTGAATCTGTTTGTCTCTCTCTCTTAAAACAACTTGAATTCCACCTTCCCTTTGTTTGTTCTGTTTTATGTGGAATCATCTTGGTTTGGACGCACACGCTCTTTGCGAGAGCGGGGCTTACAAATACCTGCACTTAAATATTCCCGACCCTCGCATACTTGTGCATGCTCCCACCCCACCCGTCCTCGCCCCCCAGCAGAACTCTCTGTCTTCAGGAACCACCTAGAGAGAAAAACATGGGGAGCACCTGAGGCCTCAGAGAGTCCGCTGTCTTCATGGCACCCGATAAACTCTCAAGGCATCTAGAGCGGCCTCACCATTTTGCAGTCCGCCATCCTCTCTGCTCTTGTGTGTCATGACATTACTCCCTCAATAAGGAGATAAGACACAACCTGCAAGAAAGGCTGTCATTATTTCAGAGAGCGCATGCAGGCTTGTAATTGATTTATAATCGGCAGAAGTGGAAGCATCACAGTCTTAATAAGAGGGAGCTGCGTGCAACAGACATCAGGCCTGTTTGACAAGAGGCACCTAATACAGGGTCCTGGAAGCCTTCCATGTGCTGGTTTGAGCTTCTGGCATTTAAGGGGGAAAAAAATCAGAAAAAAGTTGAAGTAAAATAAGGCCCAGCATTTGCAGCTGAAAATTGTTCTAATTGCTCAAGAAATCTCCTGGCTAGAATATATTTAGGCAAAATTCCCACAATTCGCTCGCAATGAATATTTTTTTCATTCCTAGTCATACCGTTTCGATGGCGTGACATTTGGAAACTTGCTCAAGTCTGGCCCATTGATTCTCTTAAGGTCCTATTTGTACCTCTTTAGCAGTCTCTGAAGAATAGCTTTTGATTATTCTTCATTAAAAGTTAAAGGAAATAGAAGCGGGCATAAATCATTTTTGATTAGCCATGCTGGAGGGCTTGGTGCACTGCTCATTTGGGGTTGATTTCCGGCTTCAGAGCACGTGCAGAGTCAGGAGGGTCCCAGGGTCAGCCCCACAGACGGCCGAGCCATAGCCCTGAGCAAAGAGGAGGAGCAGGTGGCGAAGGGCCTGCCCACGTGCATCTCCCAGCGTGGCACCATCTCCCTTTGACTATTTCCAGTGCGCCTCACAGAGTTCTGCTCAAGGGTCACGTCGTCCTAGAGCGCTTATCTGATACTCATAATCCTCCCCTCTCTCCCTACTCCATACTCAGCAGGCCCCTGGTCGCCTGGTCACGTTTGTTATGAAATATTTAACTCTGTGGTTAGTGGCTTAATGTCTGTCTCCCCTGCTGGAAGGTAAACTCTACGGGCGCAAGAAGCAGATCGGTCTCGACGATCACTGTTTCTCCAAGCTCCTGCGCGCTCGGGTCAGGGTGAGCTAGAATCAAAGCCTGATGCGTGGACACTGGGGATGGGCTAAGGGAAGACCCTGATGAAAAGGTGGAGGAAAGGATGAGTGGGGGAGGGGAACTTTCCAAGCTAGAGCTGGCCAGGGTCCTCAGAGATGAGGTGCACAGGGTAGGGGAGGAGGAGGTGTCAGGAGCAAATGAGTTTGAAAGCACACAACCTCCCCCATATTCAGCACCTAGCTGGACTTTCCTCCCCGGGGCTGTTCTGGAGGAACCACTTGTTCACTCAGGGAACCTACAGGTGAGAAGGAGGAGAGACAAGGCATGGGATAATGGTGCCATGGCTTTGTAGTCCACTAAAAAACAGCCCACTGTAGACTTCCTGAACTTAATGGCTTGTAAATTATATCTCAACAAAGATATTAAGAAAAGATTGGGGCTTCCTAAGCACAGGGTCCCTTAGCTGTGACACAGACCTACTGTATGCAGACCCCACCTAGATCCACCCCCACATCATCTCCACAAGACTTGGGCGGGGACAAGAAAAACTGTCACAAACGTGACACGCCTGCCAACTGCAGTGCAGTGAGTAATAAAGCTCGTTGTCTCTGACCCAGGAGACTCGTATCTTCTGCCAACATTCATGAAACTGGCAGCCCAACTCGTTCGCTTGGAAATAAGGTGAAACCTCAGGCCCCTTCACAGTTGTTGACAGATGATTTCAGTGAACCAAGAGGGCAGGAAGATTTTCAAGGGGGGAGTGTCACCAAACACTAAAAGAGTCAAGTATAAGAACCAATAATGAGACACTGATAACAAGTACCCTCGGATTTAGCAACAAAGAAAACACTAGTGACCTTCAGGGAGGCCACTAGTGGGAGGAGGTGGGAACTGAAGAAAGCCCCACTGCAAACGCAGATGTCACATTTAATCAGTGTGGCTAAGAGAGGAGAAGAGGAATAAGAAGGCAACTAGAGGGGAGGAACTGGAAAAGTATTCCGAGGGTATTTTTATTTCATTGACTTTGTAGATTTGAGAAACTCGGATCTATTTAAGTATCTAGTACAATGCAAATTAGAGGCATGTAAATATGTGCTAAATGGATGATTATTTTTAATAGAAAGCCATCTGTATGGAAAGAAAAACTGGATGGTGGTACAAGGTGATAAGCCCACGAGGTGGGCATGGAAGGACAGGCACAGGACTTAGGAATGTGACACAGACCGACGCTCAAATGCTGCCTCCACCACTCATGACCTATGTGATTAAGACATGTGCCACTCATTTACCCCACTAAGGCTCAGTCCCCTCATCCATGAGATGAGCTAGAAATACTATCTACCTGAAAGGTTGGTTATGAGAATTAAACGCATCGTATGTGTAACCACTCAATAAACATCAGCTGTGACGAGTATTATTCACTTATCATTATTGTTTAGTTATGGCATGGCCACTAGGTTTACAACAGAAGTCCCGCATGCAAGAGACGCCTGACACAGGTGCCGGCAGAGGAGGAACTACTTCCAGAACACTCGCTGCCCTGAGAGCCAGCGCTAGCCCTGCGGGGAGCGAGAAAACAGGTTCACTGGAAGAATCGGCTGCAGCAACGACTGATGTGTCTGCTTATCGGCTCAACCCCTGTGTGGCTGCTGTCGAGCTGATGGGCTCACGGGGTAGGAGCCTTTCCCTGCCAGATGAGGGTCTGCTCGCTGCTCAGCACCTGTGATTTGTCTAAGCACATACGCTGCCCCTGCTGGGATCGGTGCGAAGCATTTGGACACTTGGCCTCATTTCTGAGACTCTTCAAATGTTATTTGTTGCAGAAACCCCTCCCTGGTGGGGCACACTCTCTGCAGGTATGCCTGGAAGTCAGCCCTGCAGTGCGGCTGACGGAACCTGCTCCGGGGCCCCTGAGAAGTGCGCACGCGGCCTCCATGGTCCACAGTCTTCCATAAAGACTGGGCAACATGTGCAATATTGCTAAACCCCCTCATGGATGAAGACGAGCTGATGGTGGTGAGGAAGGGGTGGGGAAAACTCGAGGGTAATTTTACCTGTAGCCTCAATGCGGGGCCTGTGCAGCCCCTACTGAGGAATCGGCTGAGCCCAAAGCCCTGCCAAGGCTTCCTGCCATCCTTAGAATATTCCTGATTGTTTTCTCACTTTACTAGCATTTTTTTTCTGTTGATGGTAATTACCTATACTCGTTTTAGAGTATTTAGGTGAAACAGAATAGAGATGAAAATGAAAAGCACACATAATCTAACACTACAATCAATCAGCCAATGTCTTGGTATATGTCTCATAGTGTTATAGGTGTGTACGTACATAGACATGTGCATTTTTGTGTTTATAAATACGTGGGGATATACGTGTCTACAGTCGCCCCCTGCCCCAGATCCACGGGGGCCTAGTTACAAGACCCCAGTGGATACCTGCAACTGTGGATAGTACTGAACCCTGCATGTACCACGGGTTTCCACACATACATAGACTTCCACCGATGGAAGCACTTCACGGCTTCCCTTTGGCCACATTATCTTCTAGGAAACATGCCCACAGACAATACTGGGCGACACTGCTAATCCTGTCAGTACACTAACACCTGCGTACACCCGGATGTTGCTCTTTTTTTCTTCCTTCGAAGGGCTCCCCAAACCTGAGACTAGACACTCTACTCAGAATGCACAGTCTATTTGCTTGAGAAAAAAAATGCTTGGAAAAGTGACAAATCTGTGTTCTTGAGGCCCATATATCACAGAACAAAGAAGCAAGTTAGCCATGAGGCCACAGGCCTTCCGCCCTATGCCGTGTGTACGCCTCTCCTCGAGGAGAAGCCACCCTAGAACAAGGTGAGCTTGTCTGTAACTTGCACTGAGCCTTTACCAACCCTTCCCCTGTGTTCTAGCCCAGGTGCGCACTTCTGTCCCCTGATTCTTATGGAGGACAATTCCATGAAAGGTGGCACCAGCAGATGGGGTCCTCCCAAGAGCATGCTAAGTTTCCGAGCCCTGACGGGTGTGGCTCACTGCATGGAGCTAAGTCCCGCAGAGCGAAAGGTCACCAGTTTGATTTCAGGTCAGGGCACATGTTTGGGTGGTAGGCCAGGTCCCTGGTTGGGGCACAAGAGACAACCAATTCGTGTTTTTTGCCCTCTCTTTTTCCCTTCCTTACTCTCTCTCTCTCTCAAAATAAATAAATAAAATCTTTAAAAAAATAAAAGAGCATACTGAGCTTTCAGGAGGGTGTAAAGCAGGAGTACGGGCTGGTCTTCCTTTTTAACTCATGAATTTATGATCTGAACCCATTTAAGGATGAGCAGGCTACACGGTCCCACTCTGTAGAAACAAAGGAAATCATTCATCGCAATGCAGGCAGTAGGGTTTTTCTCAAACTAGGAGCCCACCAAGTGCTCCCCAACCATTGCCAGAAAGAAGAGCCACCGACATACTATTCTGGAAACAAAGTCACTGTCTTCATTTCCCTGACTTAAAACTGGTGGATAAAAAAAGTTGCTACCTTTGCTGACTCAGCGATTCCTCAGCTTATCTTGGAAGTGACAGCAGGAAATAGCAATGTTGAAAGTTAGGCCTGCTGGGGCTGTCTTGTGGACCCTTCTTGGTCACAATGCATCTATTTCAAACCCTTTGAGACATTCACAGGCTCAGTCGCCCCAGCCCTGTTAAATGGAACAGAACTCCCGCGAGTCTGTAGGCTGCCCCTCTAGGTGAGGGAACAGACCCAAAGCAAGAGCGTATAAGAAACCCGCCACTGCCTTATCCCGTCTCCGATCCGAGCTGCAGCCATCGCTTGGGTAGCAGGAGCCATGACAGGCACCTCATATTTTGTAGAAAGATGCCAACTTATTTCCCACCACACTGTTGGCTATAAGTCTGGACTTAACTACCCAAGCAGGCATTTGCCAGAGAGCACATGTGGACTGTCTACCTCTCAACAGTTCCTGAAATATAGATGGAGACAATATTTTGGGAGGTTTCTTTGAAGAAATACCAAATCTGTTCACTCACCCGATACACTTAAAGTATATCCCAGGGCACAGATGGATCAGCAGAGAGCTAGGGACCTCTGTCAAATCGCAATGCCCACCCCACCGCCTCTCCAGTCACATGCCCAAATTGCTTTTGCACCAAGCCTCACGATGGGCCACAGGCCCATGAAACTCACTCGTGTGCCCTCAGTAAGCCTGCAGCAGAGAATGCTGTTCTTCACATCACAGGTTGTTTCCTTATGAGGACTCCTGGGAACAACTCCTGTCTGACCCACGTGAACAGTCAGAATTTTCCCAAGCAATCGGTGCGCGTTTATCTCATGGACACTGTGGACTGCGTATCTGACAGGTTGCCTCGATTCCATTGGCGGCTACGCTGCTGCAGCCCCCGCAAGCGGCAGACGTGGAGAAACACCTCTTTAGCATTCTTTCCAGCCCCAGTGTGTTCTTTTCCTTCCATCTCGTGCTGCCTCGCTTTTAATTTCCGCTATCTTGTCATGTTTTATGTCCCCCTGGAAGCCACCTGAAAAGCATTCTGTGAAACAGGCTTCGGTTTACCCCGAAAAAGAGATCAATAAGACGTGAGCGAGCGCCACACCATGTGTTCCCACCTATTTCCTTCAAAACTTCAACTGCTTCCTGCTTTAACATCCTTCCACCGATAGACTGAAGGTTTATCAGTGCGGCGGTAACAACTGTCAAATAACTGGGAAACCCACATAAAGGTGCCCAAGTATTGTGATTGTCCCGGCTCATTCTCGTGACTCAACTCAGGCAACGCCATTAAAATGACAAAGCTTCTTGGGAGGCTGATGCATTTCAATACTAATTACAATGAAAAGTATAAATAACACTACTTAATTCTTGAGTGACACATGGGCGTGCACCGCACTCTCCCGGGGTCTGCAGGCAGCCCGGGGGAGCACGATGGGCAGGCATTACTGTTATTTTCACCCTGCTAAGGAGCAAGGAAGAACTGCCAGGTCCTAGATGTGCTCTGTGCCCAGGGGTTTTCCAGCTGCAGGAGGTATGCGTGCATACAAGAAGAGATGCGACACTGTGAATCCCCATCCCAGTGTGCCTGCTGGGCGTGAGGACCGCTATCCCAACTGCATCCGTCAGCAGAAACGATGGCGGCCTTTTAATACAAGAAGCTGGCGATAACTGGAGTCAGCTCCTTTCAAGCAAGGCTCTTGTTTGCTTGAATCGGAAGTGATCTCTTTCTAAAGCCATGCTCTTTGGTTAGGCTTCCTGTATCTTCTATCGAAAATGCATCTGACCAACACAGCGGCGACAGCGCACTTGATATGTGGCTAGTGCAGCTGGGCACCTGGGTTCTGAATTTCATTTTAATTCATTTAAGTTTAAATTGTCGGAGTAAATGTAACAGGTTGCAGGATACAAGATCAATACATGAAAGTCAATTGGATGTCTATACACTAGAAATAAAAGATCAGAAATCAAATTTTTAAATGCCTTTTATACTAGCATCAAAAATATGAGATGCAAAAATATGAGGGATAAGTCTGACAAAATATGTGTAAAACCTACACACTGAAAATTACAAAACCTTGCTGAGTGAAATTACTGAAGATCTTAAATAAGTGAAGATATATACCATGTTCATGGTCAGAAGACTTATAATTGCTAAGATGTCAATTTTCCCCAAAGTAGATTCGCTGCCATCAGTCCACATCAAAATCCCACAGGTTTTCATGTAGAAATTGACAAAATGATTTTAAAAGTCACATGTAAATGGAAATGTACCCAGGATCTAAAACATCAATTTGGCTTAGCCCTGGGAATCGGGGCTTAAAGGACAAAGTTTGTTACATGGTAATTTGGAAAGGTCTACTTCTGATACTTCTTCTATGCGTGTGGTCTCGGTTTCTCCATCTGTGAAACAGGCATATTGGTGCTTACATAATAGAACTGGAGTTAATATTTAAGAGGATCATGGATGCTAAGCATCATCCAAGGAGCAGAGGTACTCAAAATAACATCCCTTTCCCTTCCCCACCAAGTCCTTCATCACAGCACACACATCCGCCCCTTGCAAAGGGATGAGAAGGTGTGAGGGGGGCCTCTCCCATCCTTACCTGGAGCCAGAGTTTGTCATGCTGAGACCACTTCCCACCGGCAATGCACTGAAAGGTGGCGTTCTGCCCCACATTCACCTCGACATTTTGGAGCCGCAGAAAGTGAGGGGCTTTTCCTAGGAAGGAAACCAAAGAGCACATGAGGACAGAATTAAATAGCCTGAACCCCCTTCTCTGTGGCACCATAGTAGCTCAGGAGAGACACCGGGCCGGGTGGAATTTGTTCCTGGGCAGTGGCCTGGCTCGGTGAAAAACTACTGTTAATTGATCACTTACTATGGGCCAGGTATGCTCTAAGAGCTCTGCATGCATCCTCTTGCCTAAAATCTCATGAAAATCCCTGAGGTGGGCAGTATCTCTATTTCACAGGTCAGAAAATTAAGGCTCGGGGGCGTTCCACAGTTTGTCACAGTCAGAGAGCCACAAAGTCGGGGAGCTGAGACGTGAATCCAGGTCTCTGAGAACCTCAGATCCATATTGTTAACTGCTGGGCAATACCACCATGTTCGGAAGAAGAAATTGGGGGAAGGGGTTCAGCGTAGAAAATTCCTCCTTGCAGCCTGGGTGAGCAGAAAGGAGGAAACTGAAGTGAAGCACCTTTGGGCCTCAGACCTCCACACCTGGCCTTGGTGAAGATGCTGATGAGGAAGATAATGAGGAGGACAGAGAGTGGAGCAGAGAGAAACGGCGGAGGAGGTCACTAGCAGCTTTCATTCGTTTAGTGAGGACGGTGTGTATCTATACAGTAACTCATTTAAACCAAGGCCGTCAGTGGTGGTACTGTCTCTGTTTCACAGGAAGTGAACTGAGGCACGGAAAATTCAAGAAACATTCAGAGTCTACATTCTTCCCTCTATCTATAGTGTCTCCTGAAGATGGGAAGGAGGCAGGACATTTACTCTGGGGACCTGGCATAACAGAAGAAGTGACGTTCAAACAAAACTCAGTGTCCATAAGCAATTGATTCTAGACTTAAAGATAGGTTTCATGTTGGGTAACTTGGGTTCATCTCTTTCCTTGTTTGGGGAGACAAGTCCTCACCTATGTGAGCTCTTCAGAGATGAGTGGGTAGGTAACCTATGCCTAGAAGAATAAGTTTCTTCACTGAGGTACAAAAATGCCACATCACATCAACTGCCCCCAGAGGGAGAGCCAATGAAGGGTCGTTAAGAGGATCAGGGAGATTCAACCAAGGTCTCTGGCCACCTTTCCAGAGGGAGTCAAATATCCAGAGAGACAAATAATAATGATAATGTCATTTACTGACGGCTCCCACAACGCCAGGTACTGCGATAAATGCTTTAGATATCTTATCTCATTTAACTTCATAACATTCCTGTAAAGCAAACACTAGTGTTATTTCCCTTTTAGAGAAGCAGAAACCAAGGCTCACTAAGTTTAATATGCCAAGGCTACAAGCGTGAATAACAGAAACAGAAGTCAGATCAGGTCCAGTTTAGCCTCCAAATCAGCACTTCATGAGCACATTCACTCGCTTCCTGGGCAACGGGGAGGTCAGTGGTGTCACCTGGACCCGAGGGTCCAAAGAAAGGGCTCATAGACAAGGCTGTGCTGACCCCCCAGGCTCCTGTCACTGCTCCCGAATATTTTATCACAAGTGATCCCTTCCCTTGCCATTTGTCCCCATGGGCTTCACCCTCAACTATCTAGTCTACCAAAAGACATCACCGCCTGGAAAGCCCAGCAAAACCGACGACTTTGGTGAGATTAGGCGCACTCGTGGTGCAAAAGCATATAGCTTCTGCTCAGGTTTTCAGACAAATAACACCAGCTCAGAGACCTCTCACGCTACCTTTGGGACCCCACAGCTAGAATGGAGTCAACAGTCCCAGGCCCAGGGGAGACCTCTCCTCGTGGGCTTCTCAGAGTTGAAGATCACTTGCATCCAGTCAACCTGGCAAACGTAATGCTGCTTCGGCTGTCTGAAATTGTTTCCTTTTTGCTCTCCTGTCTAATTTGTAAAGTTATTTTTGGAACTATCGGTTCAAGTCAATTCTCCACATGGAAATGCTGTGAACCCAGAGCCTGTTTATGCCACAGGTTTAAAGAGGAAAGGGAACATCTAATCCATTAAGGGAGGACGCTCAGAGCCTTCGCACAATGCTGGGGGGCTTTGTGTTGGGTTTTATAAAGGGGCGCCTCCCCTTCCTTTTGTTGGACACGGGTCAAACGGATTAGCCTCTGGGATTCGTGCAACTAGAAATGGATCTTCTCTGGATCAATGCCCCTGCTTTCTTCTCACTCTCCCTTCTCCTTTGAAGCAGCAGACCTTTTGCCTTAATTCTTTCTTCTTCCATCCCTCTTCCACTCTCCCTTGTAGGTTCAGTGGTAGAGAATTTAGAGGCTTCATGGCAGCTCCCTTAATGTTCATCACTATGAAACAGTGATGGTCTCTGATCTTTGAGCCCTGGTCTCATCCCCAGATCATGACCGATCTCTCTCTCTGGATATTCTCCTTCTGTTGGTGACCTATTTGGCCCACTTCTCTGAGCTCCTGGTCTCTCCGATCCTCCTCCTACTCCGACCCCCTGCCTCCAGGTCACTTCCGTGCCCTGTGTTCTCTCAACTACTAATTTTCCATCTACAGCTTGGGGGGTGGGGGAGCATGGGGGCGGGGGCAATTATTCCACCAACTTCAACTTGCCGACCTTCCACCGAACACAAGTTGACCTTGGGACCCAGACCGCCACCGTCGTATGGTTTTAAGCATTTCACACTCACACCCCACTGAGTACCAGCCCCCCCAAACTGGGATCCCGCTGAATGGGGTTAACAGAAAACGGCTTTGCGTTTGGGGCAAAATGACTTGATGTTGGTGACATTTAAACTCCCACAGATGTCACTGCAGCATCTGAAGACATATTATTGTGCCCTTTATCTCGTTCTTTAAACCTGACAGTGCTCAGCAGGCAGCCAACAACTGAGGGGAAAGCTCAGTACGGCCGTTAGAAATGCGGCGCGCGCACACCGCGGGTTCCGTGACACTGTCCCGCGAGGTTGGTATGGAAAATAAAAGTTTGAAAAATCCTAAGAGTCAGCTTAGGGGCTAGAGACTTGGAAACTGAGCGGAAAGCTGGGCTGACATTTCTCGTCCGCAGTTACAGCTGCAGTGGCCCTGTTGACGGCTACCACCGAGAAACAACAGCGGCTGAAAGAATTTTCGAGTAACACAAAAATGTTAACTGGGCTATAAAGTACAGACAAGGGGTTTCAGTTTGTAAGAGAAAGTAATTTCCTTTTGAGTATTATGCCTATCTTTTGGTCATTGTTCTGGAAGCTGCAAGCCAAGCATTCAAAACCCTAACTTCAGCTTCAATCAGTCAATAATACAATCACAAATTGGGCACTAACCCCCGCCCCCTGGAACTTTTGGAATACTTACTGATAAGCGCTGGCCACATGTTCATAAAAATAATGTTTTGGAAGACAGAAGCGAAGAATTTAAAAGCCTGGCATAAAGAGGATGCGTGTTTCTCAATCTAGTTAAATTTTTAACAATCTGACTAAAGTTATAAATGCATTAATATTGAGGCTAGAGTTGGAGAAAGAGAACTGTCGGTCCAATGGACAGTCTGGAAGCCGCTAACAGAGCTGTTTGACCGTGATCCTGTGAGCTGCCGTTAGGATGCATGCACGGTCCGTATCTTGGAAGGCAGAACTCAGTTCTCCCCAGACTCACACCACCTGAGCTCGCACCAGTAGCTGAAGCCACAATGCGGATGCCCATTTTTGATGCCTCTAGCTCCCCATCGAACCCGTCACATGGGACCAGTTGGCTTTACCTCCCTAAATGTATCTCTAATCTGTCCAGCAACCTCCATCTCTGTGCCTTACGTTTCTTCATGGCATGGCTTACCATCTGCTATGGGCTGACTTGTGTACCCCTCGAATTCACCGGTGGACGCCCTGTTGTTCAGTCCTTCACACTAGGACTGCAGTTGGTGACCGATTCTTTAAAGAACTGGTTAAATTAAAACGAGGCTGTTAATGTGGGCGATGCTAATCCAATCTGACTGGTGTCAGGGAAATCTGGACACGCAGAGACACACAGGTGAAGACAGAGTGAGAAAGCGGCCATCCACAGGCAAGGGCGACAGCGCGGGAGAGAGAGCCCACGGAAGACACCAAGCCCGCCACCTTCATCTTGAACTCCTGGCCTCCAGGACCTGAGAACGTGCTTTCTGTTCAAGCCCCCCAGGCTGTGGTGTGTACATTGTCATGGCAGCTTGACCAAACTCACGTACCATCTGTAATAGGTCATATAATTTCCTGATTATTTGCTTAATTTTCAGTCTCTTTCACTCAAGGAAGCCCATGAGGGCAGAAAATGAATCTGCCTTCCTCCCGTAAACCCAGACTAGTGTCCGCAGAGAGCTCCTCCTCAGGAAACACTTGTTGAGTGGCAAATGGATGCCTCTCCATGCCCCTGGTCCAGGCTGTCATGATCTCTTGCATGACGCCAGAACCTTCTTTCTAATATAGCTCCTGACTTATTCTCTCTTCCCCAGTGGTACCCCCTGAACTAAGATTGGAATCGAAACTGCTCGTGACGACTCAGGGCTCCACCCGGTCAGGCCTGACCTCGTCGCCCAGCATTCGCTCAGACCACTGTTCCTGCGCTCGCGGGGCCCAGGGCACTCATCCCGTCAGGCTGACTCCCAATGCAAGGCCTCCGCACTGACCGCTTCCTCTGCCTCCAAGGCCCCTCCCCCAGTCGTTAGGCAGTGAACTTCCCCTTCTGACTCGCGCTCAGCTCACATCACATCTTCTGAGACACGGCCCCTGGGCACTCTCTCTAAGGAGCCCTCCCCTATCCCAGTCACTCACTTTTATTATAGTCACAGCGCTTATCACAATCTGAAACTACATTAGTGACTTATTTAATATCAGTGTCTTTCCTCCCTCTGCCAAGTACACACTGTGGAAACAAGGACCTAACCTATCTTGATTACTTAAGTATCCCCTGTGTCCAGCCGAAGTTCTTGACACCAGAGCCAATGCTCAATGCTTTACTTGTTGAAAGAAAGGAGGGGTAGACACCTGGACTGGACTTGGACTGAGCATGGGTCCTCGGGAAGAGGCCTTTGCTAGGACCCGTTGTGGATTCCACGTGACTCGTGAGCGGGAGTCGGATCTCTGAGGACTGTACGCACTGCCCTGATCTGTCCATATAGTTAAATGGGATTTGTCCAATTCCAGCCACTGTCGCAGGGCCCTCACGTTTGGATTTCTGGGAAGTTTGAGTTTCGGCCGCCTAAGCGTCAAGGTTGAACTCAGCCGAAGCGCATTATGCAGGCACACAGCCAGGGCCACGTCTTCCTGAGTTATAGCCCACGGCCCATTTGCTGGGTAACTGGCTCTCAGTAATCCCATAACCGTGCAATACACACTCCTCGGCAGGACGACTACGAGGCTGTCAGGAGAATCCTAAGTTCAGGAGCAGCCCCGACGAGAGGAGGGCTCCCAGAGGAGCCGTGAAACTTCGGGGCTGGAAAAGCATCCACGTGCCCTCCAGAGGACCCTCTCCCGTGGAGAGTCATCAAAGAGAAGGGAGCACTCGGCTGCAATGGCAAGCCACGAGCAGTGCTTGGAGTCAAGGCAGAGCTCTCCCATCTGACCTGGAAGGTGGGTGAGGCTGAGACAAGAGACAGGTGTACAGTTGGGCCTCAAGGTGGAGGTAAAAATTCTCATCAGAGCACAGAGTTCTGGGTGCTCAGAGAGGGAGAGAAAGAGGGAGAGAGAGAGAGAGAGAGAGCCAGGCCAGATTCTCCTGGGAAGGGCTGGCATCACCTGCTAGCAAGACAAGGGTGAGCACTGGGTGTAGGGTAAGCAGCGGGAGTGCAGCTCGGTGCACCACAGGGGAGTGTCCTCTCTGAGGCTGGGACGCGGGCAGCGCTGGGGAAGACCGAGCCTTGTTTCAGAGAGGCTGCCTCAGGACGGATGGCTGTGCAGGGTTGAGTGCGTGCAGAGCAGGGGATGACAGGTACAGCAGACGCCTCCCGACGCTGCTGCCCAAACTGAGGCCGAAGCTCATCCTCCAAGGGGCCGCTGATACTGACTCCCAGGGATGGAGGGAGGGGTCAACTAATCCGGGTAAAGCGGACTCGTGTGCATACCACTGCATGAACCCTGCATAGTGGGGCTGGGGGATTTCTGGGACCCTTTTCCCATGAAGGTCTGGTTCAGCAGACATTTGCCAGGCATGACTGAGTGGGCAGACCCATCTGAGGAAATTCCAAAGACTCGGGAAGTAACTCAGAGAGTCGAAGGGACTGGAAGCCAGAGAGAGTAATGGGGAGTGTGGCAGGATCTCAGCCTTCCTGAGATGCGGCTGATTTCTCGGAAGGAAGGGTCTCTTATGCAATACCAAGAGTAGCTATCTCAAATACTGTCTCGCCCAAACTCCTTGGAGCTTGTCCCAGTTTCCACCAGAGAAGGTGCTCTGAGACAATGAGTCAAACAGTGGCATTCTAGGGGCAGTCAAGGCACTGACAGATGCATTGTGGCAGAAGTAGGAAGAGTCCAATCAATTAAAGCTGCATGGATGGGGCTGAAATGAGAACAGCGCCCAAAATGAAAGGATGGAAAGGCATACAGGGAAAGGGCCCATGCCATCTCTCGAGAAAACAGCAAATTGCACCACAGCCAATTGCACGACTCATGGCGAGAGGGAGGGAGTATAAAGAGCCCTACTAAGAGCTGCTTGGACCAGGACGGGTGCTGAGAAACTGATGACAATCTCTGACATGCAGAACACCATTGAACTAATGGGGCTGGCACCCCAACAAGCCCTCCTAGGGGCCACCATAATCTCCATACACATCCCTTTGATTACAGTCCCTCCCCCCCACCAAATGCAATGTGATGTCATCTCAACTCCCCACACCCAGGACTTGTCCCCGCTGAGATTTAATGAATCCAGGAACCACAGATCCTTGTTCAAACACACTCAAACATCTTACAATAAATGCAGCGAAGAGAGAGAAGTTCAAGGGGAAACTTGATGGGCACGGAGGAGTGGTTTGCCCTTGAGGACTCTTGACACTGTACTATAAGTACTAAACACTGTGAGAAATCTTTCTCTACGCCTACACAGAGCTGATGAGTGTATTTAAAATTACTTTTAAAAAATTAATAGCTTTGGGGTACTTTTCCCTGTGAGTGAACAGTGTGCTAATTTGCTCAGTGTTTTGGTGGTATTCTTTTTTTAAGACAATTGCACACAATTCTATCCAAAGCCCTCTAATTCTTCCACTTCAGTGGTCCGAATCCCACTAATAAACAATCAGGACTGTAGACTGCCTTAATAATGGAGAAAGATTCAAACGAACATGCTTTGCCAGTCTCTGCAAATTCCTGTAGGTGCTGCCTGTTGAACAGGCTGGCAAAATTATGGATTTATTCAGGACTGATTGCACTGAGCACATAAGCACTTTTGAAGAATTAAAAAACAGAGGGAGTGAGAGATGTTTATGAGCTGAATGAAGAGAGGGCTGCCCAGTCTGGCATGGAGTAAGGCCGTGTTGGGAGGAGGGAACACACTTACTGCATGGATGAGCGAGGACCCGGACCTCGTCCACAGCGATGTAGCCAGGATGACCTTTCAAAGAGACGGATTCAAATATCACCTGTAACACACACAGGGTGGGAGTCAGTTTCACAGAGGTGGTCGTAGGCACTGGTCATAGGAATCCTCCCAGCCTCAAACCCCTTTATGATTCTGCTTCCCATCAGAACCACCTAAAGAGGCCTTATATTGGGATAGGATGCTATCCTGGCAACTGACTTAGAGTTTCAAAACAAGATAGAAAGGCCACACACTGATGACTAGCAAAAGAGTCAGCCACGTGGAACATTCTTAATGGATTTCAGAAATCACGCTTGGATGCGGGAAAACAACCGAAATATGGCCTGGAGACCGCAATCTTCAACTTTCTCTTTGTGGTTTCCATCCCCCAATTTCTTATGAAGGGTCGGGGAGGAGCTTCCCTTGGAAGCGACCATAAGCAAAGCAGGACTGACTCTATATCCACAAGGAGCACAGTCCATCTGAATTCCTTAGTAACACCTTTCAAAAATAAGCCCCATGCACAACTGCTGGTACCCGGGAATCCGAGGGCAACAATTTTTTTTTCTTTCTCCATTCTGACCCCCACCCAAACTGCTTATTTCAACAGAGATTTTATGGCTCAGCTGACAGCTTTCTTTGTCATCCACCCTCTACTTTTATCTAGGAGCTGTGAATATCTGTGTGGACATCGCGGCCAACTGCTGGCCTCCCTAATTCCAATGGCCTTACCTTCTACTCCGCACCAGCCACAGGCTCACACTTGTCCTCCATCCAGAAACTGAAATTCCAACATCCTGTATTTTGACGCAGTCTCCTATCCCATACCCCTCTCCCAACTCACTCCTCTTTTACCTTTTCCTCAGGCTCTTACGACACCCTAAACCTCAACTTTTCCAGAGTCTACAGGCCTGCCTGGACCTCCCTCTATTCTCAGCAAGCCTGGGGTGCCCACGCCACATTGGATAATCAGCCACACCATTCTCACCTAGAGCCCCGGCTCCTTAGCACCTTCATTGCAACTCCGGCAAGTATATTCCATTCCTGCCTTCTCCACTCCTGTGCCCCACCCAGATGCTCCCCTTTCAGTATCACCCAGTCAATCCCAGCAGACACCCACATCGCACCTTCGAGAGGCGAGAGGACAAGAGAGGGGCTGACTTCTAACTTCTTACCCATCAACCCAATCAAGAGTTTAGGTCAGGCCCCTAAACAGCGCCCACTGCCTCCTCTCCGCTGGTGCTCTTGACCCCACCTCAACTGCATGCTCCTGCTTCTTGCTTCTTCTTGGCTCTCCCTTCTTATCCTGCACTGCCAAGCCTGTCCTACTCTTGACTTTGACCTATGTAAATACTTGGGCTTCTCTTACTCTTTAAATGCTACCCTCTGACAGCAGGTTCTTCTCTGGTTTAATCCAGTTGTGTATCAATCATATTTAAAATTCTCATTAGCTTTATCTGCACTAACTCTTAACACGTCTTTACTTCCCACTGTAATCTGGGTTCTGTCCCCAGTACTGCCCCAAAACTGCTCTCATGGCAGAGACCAACAACCTCTTAATCACTAAATCCGACAGATGTATTTCAATCTTTATCTTACTTTCAGAAGGAAGACAGTAAAGTTCTCAGACTCCCGATCGGAATGCCTGGGTTCCAGTCCTGGAACTTACTAGTGTGTGACCTTGGGTCACTTACCTTACTGCTCTGTGCCTCAGTTTCCTCATCTGTACTTACAGTGTCTAATTTAATTGGGTAAACTTCCAGATTAAAGGGGTTAATATACTACTTAGACCAATGTGTGCACGTGGTAGGTTCTCAACAAGTGTTTGCTACAGTTAATAACACTTGACCATTTTTCTACAATCGTCAAGGATAGTAACTTCTCCCTTTCTGGGTCTATCTTCTATTTAGGTTCTGGTGACACTCCACTCTTAAAACTTTTCTCATAACTCTGGGATTATTCTGCCACAAGTTTCTATTAAGTACTTCTCCTACATCCAGCCTTCACATGTGGGCCTCCTCTACTCATTTTTTTTTTTTAACTGTACATACTCCTTCCTCAATGGCTGCAAATCACTGATGATCCCCACACCCAGCCCTCCACTCCAGATCTTTTAAAAACCTAAACAACTGTCTCACTTACCCAGTTCACGGATTTGTATTTCCACCTTGATAGCCCCTAGGTCCTCCAACTCAAAGAGCCACTGATCTGAAGGGCCTTCCCATCAAACTGTGTCCCTCGCTGCCCAGGGAGATGTCCTTCTTGAAATATGGACCTCGGTGGCTTGCACTGTGACCCCCCACGTCGCTGAAGATGGGGATCTGGGAACCTGCCTGGGCTTCTCCGTCAGCCGTGTTCCTCACATTCATTTTCTTTTCTGATTCTGTCTTCCCAGTATTTCTCAAGGCCGTCCATGTCTTTGCATCTCTGCTACTACGATGAACCATACGGAGCAACCATTTTGCAGGTCACACCACTGGGACATCAGTGTCACTGCTCTGGATCAAATCCTCACTGCTTTTCATCTCCAGCACCTCACCAGCCTATGGAACAGGCCCTCTCGCTCCTGTCATTCACTCCTTAGCTCACGCCTGTAGGCGGAGCGTAAGGTGGTGATGAGGCCAACAGGAACACTGCCCTCCGTGTGGAATGTTTTGTGGTCCATGTGGCCACTCCAGGATCGTGGACTCGGAGGTCAGTGGTCCCAGTGGGGCCCAGAGTCCAACCGCTATAACCAGTGATCAGGGAACTTGGGGAGAGGGCAGTGATGGCTCTGAAGAGACAGCTTTCTCTAAGTCAACATGCGTAAAGTGGCTCAGGAATGACAGTCACACCAAACATAACGCAGCTGGCACCAGCATGACAACCGCTCTGGAAGAGCTTTAGGGCCCTTCAGAGAGGGTTAACAAAGAAAACTGTGCAGGAAGCAGGGGCAAGAGTCTGAAGAAATAAAAGTGGGGCGCCTGCCTTGTCCCGTGGAGGAGGAAGGCAGCAGAGGCCTTTCTATCGACAACCCTGTATCTCGTTGTAGTTTTAATAATTCAAGGCAAGCCAAAATCAAAGCCCAAAGGGAAAACAATAAAAGAGCAAATACAGAAAATACATTTATAAAGAAATGGTATAAAAGCATTCAAATTGTATAATAAAAAATGACAAAGTTAACAGAAAGTATTCATGACAATAACTATAAATAGGTTAAAACAGAGAAAAGCTCTCAGACTGTCTAAATAGATGAAGTCTAATTGTATGCTCTACGATAAACACCTAAACAGAATGACTCAGTAAGCTTAAGAATAACAAGTTGAACAAAGGAAAATAATAGGGAAATACAAATAAACAGAAAACAGATGTTGCAAAAATAATGTAAAAGCATCAAAGTAGAATTTAAGCCAAAAGAAAAATAAAAACCATTAAGTGGACTGAAATGGCCATTTGAAAGAATTCATGAGTCAGTAGACTTAAAAGGAGAAAATGGTGAAAAAAACAAATAGTAGTTATATTTTAAATAACATCTATTTATATTTATTTAACCCATGTTTTAGATTCTGGCCAACCAAATAGGGAAAAAAACACATCTATCAAGAATGTATATAATATAATAATGCATTGACTAAACAAATGTTAATGAATATAGAGAATAAAATTTCTGTTCAAATGTTCATGGGTTATTTACACAAAGATCATGTAACAGGCTAAAGTATAACTTCAATCAATCAAAGAAGAAACCATATAGGTTCGGGTCTATACATTTTCTAATCAAATTCACTAAAGTCAGAAATTAATGATAAATGCTTAAAAATCAATTTCTTAATATTGAAATATTATGCATTTCTTAAACATATAATACCTTAATAACTATGATGTCAAAGTATGTTTTATATGTTAACAGAGTCTGAAACAAAACTAAAAGTTAAATGGCAAGTTGAAAAAAAATCTGTAATATATGTGCCAGCAAAAAGGCTAACAACATGTTTTGTATAAAGAATTCTTGATATTTGCCAGCCAAGATGGAGGCGTAGGTAGATACACTTGTCTTCTCGCACAAGAAAAAAAGGACAACAATAAATTTAAAAACAAAAAATAACCAGAACTGCCAGAAAATCAAACTATATGGACGTCTGACAATCAAGGAGTTGGAGAAGAAATATTCATTCAGGTAGGAGGGGCAGAGATGGGCAGCCAGGGCAGAGAGGACACGGCCAGGTGGCGGCTGGTGGACCATGGTGGGCAAGGCAGTGGCAAGTGGATCAGGCGGTCCCACATTTGCGGGCAGATAAACCACGAGGAACAACTGGGGAGAGAGAGAGATGTGCAACCCAGGTTCCTGTGTGGGAAAAGAAAGCCTCAAAACCTCTACCAGTACAAACCTGTGGGAGTTGGGGCAGCAGGAGAGACTCCCAGCCTCACAGGAGAGCTCGTTTGAGAGACCCACAGGGTGCTAGAACATACACAAACCCACCCACCCAGGAATCAGCACCAGAAGAGCCCAGTCTGCTTGTGGGTAGCAGGGGAAGTGACTGAAAGCCAGCCAAGAGCCAAGTAAGTGGCACTGTCCCCTCTCTGACCCCTCCCACACCTACAGCCCCACAAGGCAGTGACGTGGGCTGCCCCACCCTGGCAAACACCTAAGGCTCCACCCGTCACAATGTAATAGGCATGCCAAGACAAAAAAAATATATGGCCCAAAGGAAAGAACAGGTCAAATCTCCAAAAATAGAACTAGGCGATGAAGAGATAGCCAGCCTACCAGATGCGGAGTTTAAAACACTGGTAATCTGGATGCTCACAGAAATGGTGGAGTATTTTTGCAATAGGGAGGAGAAGGGGAGGCTGTACAAAGTGAAATAAAGAAAAATATACAGGGAACCAACAGTGAAGGGAAGGAAACCGGGACTCAAATCAACGATTTGGAGTGGAAAGAAGAAAGAAACATTCAACCAGAACAGAATGAAGAAACAAGAATTCAAAAAAAATGAGGAGAAGCTGAGGAACCTCTGGGACAACTTGAAACATTCCAACATCCAAATCATAGGGGTGCCAGAAGGAGAAAAGTAAGAGCAAGACATTGAAAACTTGTTTGAACAAATAATGAAGGAGAACTTCCCCAGTCTGGCAAAGGAGACAGACTTCCAGGAAGTCCAGGAAGCTCAGAGAGTCCCAAAGAAGTTGGATCCGAGGGAGCACACACCAAGGCACATCATCATTACATTACCCAAGATTAAAGGTAAGGACAGAATCTTAAAAGCAGCAAGAAAAAAGAAGACAGTTACCTGCAAAGGAGTTCCTGTAAGATAATCAGCTGATTTCTCAAAAAGAAACCTTACAGGCAAGAAGGGGCTGGAAAGGAGTATTCAAAGTCTTGAAATACAAAGACCTACATCCAAGAATACTCTATCTGGCAAAGCTATTATTTAGAATGGAAGAGCAGATAAAGTGCTTCCCAGGCAAAGTAAAGTTAAAGGAGTTCATCATCACCAAGCCCTTATTAAATTAAATATTAAGGGGATTAATCGAAGAAAAAGATGATGATCAAAAATATGAACAGTAAAATAACAAACTCACAATTATCAACAAATGAGCCTTTAAAAACAAAAACAAAAACAAACTAAGCAAACTGCTAGAACAGGAACAGAATCACAGAAATGGAGATCACATGGAGGGTTAGCAGCAGGGAATGGGAGGGTGGAGAATGGGGTTAAAGGTACAGGGAATAAGAAAGCATAAGTGGTAGGTACAAAATAGACAGGGAAAGGTTAAGAATAGTATAGAAAAGGGAGAAGCCAAAGAACTTAAATGTACAACCCATGGACATGAACTAAGGTGGGAGGGGAATGCTGGTAGGAGGAGGGGTGCAGGGCAGGGAGAATAAAGGGGAGAAAAAAAATGGGACAACTGTAATAGCATAGTCAATAAAATATACTTAAAAAAAAAGAATTCCTGATATGCAAAAGAATAAATAAACTCTCCAAAGGAAAAATTGGCAAGTGACCTCAGGAGGCAATTAAGAAAAGATGAAGTCAGAATGATAATAATCTATGAACGTAAAGCAATTTTTAATGGCATGGGGTCTTATAAGACATACTAGGGAGCTTGGATTTTCTTCTAAGTCACTGAAAGATTTAAAGCAGGGAAGTAACATATTCTAACCTACATTCTAAAAGGATCATTCTGACCAATCTATGGAAGGTAACGGAGGTGGGCAGGAACTAGAAAGGAAAGAATGCAACAAGCAGGCCTATCGCTTGCCTACTGTAGTCATCCAATCAAAAGATGAGGACAGCTTCGATGGCTGGTGGCTATGGAGAACCACGGCTGATGGTTTGAGAGATATTTCGAAGGTAGAGATGAAAATGTTGCTGATAGCAGAAGGCTGAAGGAAAGAGACTCAGCAAGCGCTCTCCAATTTGGGGCTTGAGCTTCTAGGCTAATTCTGGTGTCATCTACTGACAAAGGGAAAATGACACAACGAACACGTGTGCACAGGCAGGGGGCTAGGTCAGGGTTTCCTTTTGGCCATGTTAAGTTGCGATGGCAATTAAGTATCTTAATGGGTATGTTGAGCAGGAAGCTGACATTACATTTCTGAAGCTCATGGGTAATTTAGGAACTCGAGTTACAAATGTAGTAGCTTTGGCATCTGAATGTCATTTAAAGTTATAGAACTAGATGAGGTCACCTTGAAGAACAGAGTAGATAGTTCAGAGAAGAGGGCTGGGGCCCAAGGCCAAGGGCTAAAACCCAGCAGAGAATTTATTTTTTAGGATGGTAGAGATTGGAACATGATTTTAGGTAGAGGGAAATGAATCAGGGAAATAGCATAGAATATACGGGCACGAGAGGCAGGTGAAACAAGATTTTAGAAGGGGCAGGGGTCAAATGCAGTCAGGATACCAGGGGAGGAATCAGTATTGACCAGAAAGGGCACCTCATCAACTAAAGCGGAATGATAATAAAAATAATAAAATCAGAGAATATAACCACAATGATAAAGGTATACGATGCTGATTATTATATGGTCTTGATCTAGCCTCTCAACAGCCTTAATAAGTGGGACCAGCTAAATTACCAAAACTCAGAAAGGAAGCCAGAGGTGGTCTGAGGACAGAGGTTCTGGTCTCCCAGTTCAAAGCACATGGTCATGCTCATTGGTGAACTTTGGTGAAAAGCATCTCAACTCTCATTTAACCAAAACACCGGGTTAAGCAGAATTCTGACTTTGATTCCAGTGAATCAAAGTTGAACTTAATTAAATTCTTCTAACACTCTGACTGCTTCTTATATTATCACCCAGTATTTAACCTATATCATAATTATGAATAAATGTTCCATGAATGAACACGAGGCCTGTCATGGGAGAATGGGCGTGTGACAGTGAAACATACATTGGTTCACTGTTCTCTCTCCTTTCCATTGCAAGAATACGAATTCTATAACGAGACAGGGGATCTTTTATTCCTCAGAATTCCTCTTGGGAATGTTTCTGTAAAGCATTGGGTTAGATAAGATTCAGGTTTCTCAAACGTGGGAAAATGATATTCCGTAAGAAACAAAGGAAAGAAAGTCCTGGTTTTCCATTAAACGACTTCATACCTCTAAAAGTGCTTACAATACACATAGTAAGATATCGACAAGTGTTACTCAGACCATCTCTCTTGCTCTGGAGACAGGAATGGAAATGAGAGGGAAAGCAGGGAATGGCGGTAGATCTCGGGAGAGGGAGAAAGTAAAGGACTGTCCACGTGACTCTCCCCTGTAACCCCCACCCCGAACTTCTGCTAAAGCTCCTACACTCAACAGATGTTCTGATGCGAGTCATGACTGGTAGAAACTGGCAGAGGCCAAGCTTTGGGTCCACATGGAGGCCTCTAAAAATAAAGAGGCACCTGTGGTTGCCGGAGTCAAGGCAACCAGGGGAGGACAGGGTGCAGAGGCAGCCCACAGAATCCTTGATGAAGGCTCAAGACTCACAAGCCATTAGAACTAGGGGCTACTGTAGGTTAACATCAACAGGTAGGCGCGGAACGGAACGGAGAATGAAGCACCTCCCAGAACAGAACTGGGGAGCACCTCCCCTTTACCTCCAGAGTTTGCTCAGAGTGCAATACTCACAAAATCTGCCAAAGCCAGGAGGGTCCTGTCCTGGGCATGCCACTCCAGAATTAGATTTTTTCATAAAAAGTCAGGCCAGCTGTCATGAGCTAGACTCCCCCATGTCTGGGGAGTGGAGGGTCAACAGTGTGAATACAAGACTGGGTATCTCAGAAACAGTACCGGAAGTGTATCATTCTTCCCCAGAAAGAAAAGAGAAACGAGGAAGGTCCACACTGGATGGGCTTGGACCCTCAAAGGCCCACCTGGACCCACCTGCTGAGGCAGGTGCCCTGAACTCTGAACTCTTGCAGTGGGGCTAGCACGCAGGCCTGCATCCAAGTTCCTGGGCCAGCTGCCTGTCTCCAGAAACAAGGGCTAACCCGTAGGGCTCCAAGACAATGGAGAGGGAGACCTCAAACGGTGGCCAGAATGTTTTACGGGATGGCAGGCCTCAGCCATGGAGAAGCGATGGGTACTAGGAGAAGGTTGGCAGTGTCGCCCTTTAGAAATCACATGTAGCTCCCAAAGCCCCAAACGTCACCTTAGCCATATTGAATGCTTCACAGTTTTGAACGGGAATCCAGCAATATAAATCATTGCCAGGGTTCATGATCAAGTTTCTGACCGTGCAGTAAGACCTCCAAATGTGAGCTAGGCCTTGAGAAGCTTTAGTGCGAGGCCATGGCGCGGAGTGCCGTGGCACACAATTGGAGAAATCAGGTCTGGCTGCAGCGAGACGCTGCCGACGTGGCTCACACAGAGGCAGTATTGCCGGAGATGTGCAGACATCAGGAGAGATGTGAGGAGCCGCCAGGAGTCTCGCTGCTGATGGCAAAGAAGGGAGACCACCCAAACAAACAGGAATGGTAGAAGAGAGCTTCTTCTAACACGTTCAGGCAAAGCAGTTGGAACAGCTGCAGCGTGACCCCCCAGCCAGGTTCCTGGTCAACGAACATCGGGGGCACGTGGACCATCAGAGTCCTGTCTTCAGGTCAGAAGACACCTGAGGCCGTGGATGGAGATGATCACCCCAGCAATGTGCTTCTGGTGTGGGGGCCATTTCCTGGGGACAGATAGCACACGGGGACAAGGGGACCCTCTAGGAAACTCAAAACAAGGCCCTTGAGGAATGAAAAGCAAGACTGGGGGAAGAATCGGAGAAGTACAGGGTAGTGCTGTCTGTTTGCGGGGGGCAGAGAGAGCAGGATGGAGGGGCTGGGGCAGAAGTGGGCCTTGCCAGCACCCTGTGATGCTCCAGTGTATGGAGGCAGGGCCTCTGTGGGCCAGGGACTGGAGCAGAGGGCCTAGGCTGGGAATCCCAGCTTCTCTGCAGGGCAACTCTTCAACTCCAAGGCTGCCATGTGGATCTACTACTGACTGCACATGCCCCGGTCCCTAGATCCTCAAGGACATCCTGATGATGGGGGAATGGGGCTTTCCTGGAAAGACACAAACCTCTCCCTGGACACGAGTTGCTGGGCAAAGCTGGGAAGTAATTTCCCAAGACAGGTTCAGAGATGAGTCACCCTCAACCCCTCCCAAAAGCAGGTTGCATGCATGTTTGTGGGGGTGGGGGGTGGGGGTGGGCATGATATGTCAGGACATCGTTTAAGAGACCTGGTATTTTATCCTTACCTTTTGTAGTCCTCAAGCAGAGAATGAGTAATGCAAAAACTTCAGCAGGCTGCAAACATTTTCTCCGAAGGTAAGAGAGAGAAAGCTGTTGGCTTACCAGGGCCCCTCCTGGGGAGTAGCCCGTATGCGTTTTGATGGGGAAGGGCTGCTTAGAGTAAAATCAGGACACCTGCACACACCAGGAGCGGGGGGGCGGGGGGGGGGGTTGCTGCTTAGAGGAGAGGGCTGGGTGGATGACAGAGGGGACAGGGTGAGTCCCAAGTAGGGAGAGGGGCCCTGTCCCAGGCATGCGCCCTCCTGGTCTGTGCATGAAGTTACTAGCCCTGCCAAGTGCCTGATGCCACAGGAGTTCCTGAGAAAGGGCTTCAGGTTGAGTCGAATTCAAGTCAGGTGAATCCCAAATGCCAGGGGTCTATGGAGCAATCACAAGTGCCCCAAAAAAGGTAATGTCACCTGGGCGGGTGACAAAGAACAGAGGGAGCCACCGGCTGCAAAATTAATGAAGAGTTCTTTTATTTTTTAGAATCTTGCGATGGAAAAGTTCAGAATCATTAAAAACATGAAACAGAATTAATATCACCTGGAACGGGGCAGGGACCTGAAGCAGGGCTTAAGTGGCATTTGATGAGCCCTGCTCACCTGAGAGACAGCAGGTTGGGGGGGCGGGGTTGAGGGACACTCTCATCCCAGGCCCTGTTGAACCTAGTGTCAGAAAGCCACTAATAAGAAAGATAAAGTTTCCCTTTTTATTATGGAGCTAAGAGTCAGTTTTAGGACTGTGAAATATGACTTTAATAAATAAATACATAAGCCATTAGTATGTGAAGACCAGCACTGCTGAAAACTACAATTATGCTTAGTCCACAGAATCATACATGCGGGGCCAGAGCCTGGGGTCTGGAGAAATTTAAAATCCACTTTTCAAGGGTCTTTGAATCTCCTGATAGGGCCCGACTCCCCTCCCCCAGGCCTATGTGCATGAGCGTGTGGGGTGTCTAGGAGAATGCAGGTGAGTGAGCCGTGTGTGCGCTCCCGTGTGTGTGTGTGTGTGTGTGTGTGTGTGCAAGTATGTGAGCCCTGTGTGCTCCCGTGTGTGTGCAGGTGAGTGAGCCGTGTGTGTGCTCCCGTGTGTGTGTGCAAGTATGTGAGCCCTGTGTGCTCCCGTGTGTGTGCGGGTGAGTGAGCCATGTGTGTGCTCCCCGTGCACTCCTATGTGTGTGTGCAGGTACATGAGCCGCTGTGTGTACTCCTGTGTGTTTGCACAGGTGAATGAGCCCCTCTGTGTGTTCCTGTGTGTGTGCCCATGGAACTATCCACTACTGCCCGTGTGTGTGTGTCTGACACACATGTCTTTTCTTAACTGCTGCTCTCAGTGCGTTAGTGGCTTTTTCCCACAAAGCTCAGACCAGAGGAAATGAATGTAATGTAATGTTACTATAGTGGCCAACAAGATGGAAATCAGAAAATTCTCCCAGGTGAGGCTGCTTACACGGGGCAGGCTGGGGGCTTACCATGGACAGCTCAACCACAGAGAGTATTTCTTTTAAAAAGTTTCCTTCCTCCTCTTTTTCTGTCCTTCCCTCCCTTCCAGCAACTGCTGAGGCTGCTGACAGCCTGGAACGCCGTTTTATATACGCTATCTCACGTGACCCACAGCAGAACCCTCCTTGGACCCATGACCCCCTCCATCTTACAAATGAAACAACTGTGACTCAAAACGATGACGAGATGCAGCCAACACAGCACCATTAGTGAGTGGAAGAGTCTCGGAACGGGCAGGCTATTTTCAACGTGGGAAACTGAACTTGGAGCCGCAGGACATACACCTCAGTTTACCTGTAATATCCCCTATTCTGGAGCACAGGATATGCTGCCACTTAACACAGGACTTACTATGCAGACAAGCGAGAAGCAAATGCTCAACACAGAGCTGGGACATGGGGATGCCCGAGAAAGGTCCTTTCCCACCACTCTACACCCCATTGAAGAGCAC
>PVJD01007274.1:0-86632 GCA_004026545.1 Mormoops blainvillei | reverse complement strand
GTTCCTTTATGTAAACCTTTAGGGACCCAATAAAAAGCTGTGACTAAATGAAAGTGCTACCAAAGCAGGTGGAGAATAACATCAGAAAATCAAATGACACATTTAAAAGGGCAAAACATCAATATTACCTAAAGAACTGATCAAATGTGTCATTTTGAAATGCACACCAAAGCAACAAAATCATGAAATGCATTAAAACAGTGAACTGGGGAATGGAGAGAGGGCGCTTGGTTGACTCCCACCATGCAGAAAATCAGACGTTATGTGCTGGAATACATGAATATAAAGGGAGGCAGGTTGTTTCTATACACATTTAGAAATTGTCAAAAAAATATCAAAATGACGGGCCATGCTAAGATACGCATTTGTTCCAACCAAGGAGACTTCAGCAGGCTTTCTACACAGACATACTGATGCTTGGCCTTGTCAAATATTCTCTGCCTCTGAGCTATGGTATCTCTTTGGAGGAAGCTTCACAGGTGGGAGGATCCCAGGTTAAAACTATGGGTTCAAGGTTAAAAATGTGATGTGGTTTTTAACAGTGAGGGACATTTGATGATCACCTTATCTGAGGGTGTCTCCCCAGCCCTAGTAGGTTTGTCTGTAGCAAAGCTCTAATCATATGGACCACAAGAGTCTGTTCAGAGCAGCTAAATGCAAGCTCTGTGTTGTCTGAATTAAGATAGTGACTGTGTGTTAAGCCAGGAACCCAACAATCTGCTAAGTGTACACATTCTGATGATTTTGAAAATGTTGTCAGAAATCTCCAATGGGGGAAATGAGATTTCCAGCCAAGATGGAGGCATAGGTAGATACACTTTGTCTCCTCGCACAACAAAAAGAAGAACAACAAATTTAAAAACAGAAAATAACCAGAACTGCCAGAAAATCGAACTGTATGGAAGCCCGACAACCAAGGAGTTAAAGAAGAAACATTCATTCAGACAGGTAGGAGGGGCAGAGACAGGCAGCCAGGGTGGAGAGGACACGCACAAGGCAGTGGCTGGCAGACAGGATGGTCCCACATTTGCATGAGGACAAACCGGCAGGAACAGCAGGGGAGTGAGACAGATCACACAATGCAGGGTTACAGCCCGGGGAAAGAAAGGCTCAAAACCTCTGCTGGTAAAACCTCTGAGGGTCACAGCAGCAGGAGAAACTGTCAGGTACACAGGAGAGTTCCTCTGAGAGAACCACAACGTCCTAGAATGTACACAAACCCACCCACCCGGGAATCAGCACCAGAAGATCCCAATTTGTTTGTGGGTAGTGGGGAAGTGACTGAAAGCCGGGCATAAGCCAAGCAAGTGGAATTGTTCCCTCTCAAACCCATCCCGCACATACAGCACCACAAGGCAGTGTCTCAGGCTTCCCCACCCTAGTGAATACCCAAGGCTCCACCCCTACAATGTAATAGGAGCCAAGACAAAAAAAATATGGTCCAAACAAAAGAACAGATCAAAGCTCCAAAAATAGAACTAAGCATTGAAGAGATAGCTAACCTATCAGATGCAGAGTTCAAAACACTGGTAATCAGGATACTTACAGAAATGGCTGAATATGGTTGCAAAATGGAGGAAAAAGTGAAAGCTATGCAAAGGGAAATAAATAAAATTACAGAGGGGACCAACAGTGAAGGGAAGGAAATAGGGACTCAAATCAATGATTTGGAGCAGAAAGAAGAAATAAACATTCAACTGGAACAGAATGCAGACACAAGAATTCAAAAAAAATGAGGAGAGGCTTAGGAACCTCTGGGACAACTTTAAACATTCTGACATCCGAATCATAGGGGTGCCAGAAGGAGAAGAGGAAGAGCAAGACACTGAAAACTTATTTGAAAAAATAACGAAGGAGAACTTCCCCAATCTGGAAAAGGAAATAGATTTCCTTTTCCTTTTGCAGATTCCTTGCAGGCAATCCAGCAAGCTCGGAGAGTCCCAAAGAAGTTGGACCCAAGGAAGCACACACCAAAGCACATCATAATTAACATTACCCAAGGTTGAGGATAAGGAGAGAATCTTCAAAGCAGCAAGAGGAAGGGAGACAGTTACCTACAAAGAAGTTCCCTATCAGCTGACTTCTCAAAAGAGACCTTACAGGCAAGAAGGAACTGGAAAGAAGTATTCAAAGCCATGAATGGCAAGGGCCTACATCCAAGATTACTCTATCCGGAAAGTTATCATTTAGAGTTGAAAAGCAGGTAAAGTACTTCCCAGATAAGGTAAAGTTAAAGGAGTTTATCATCACCAAGCCCTTATTAAATGAAATATTAAGGGGTCTAATCTAAGAAAAACAAGATGATCAAAAATATGAACAGCAAAATGACAACAAACTCACAACTATCAACAACTGAACCTACGAAAATAAAAACAAAAATAAACTAAGCAAACAACTAGAACAGGAACAGAATCACAGAAATGGAGATCACATGGAGGGTTATCAGTGGGGAGGGGGAAGGTGGAAAATGGGGGGAAAAGTACAGGGAATAAGAAGCATAGTTGGTAGGTATAAAATAGACAGGGGGAGGTTAAGAATAGTATAGGAAAGGGAGAAGATAAAGAACTTATATGTACAACCCATGGACATGAACTAAGGGAGGGAATGCTGGTGGGAGAGGGTGGTGCAGGGCGGAGGTGAACAAAGGGGAGAAAAATAATGGGGCACCTGTAATAGCAGAATCAATAAAATATATTTTTTACAAAAGAAAAAGAAATCTCCAGTGGGACTCAGAAAATGTTAGAAAGGAAGAGGGTATGGGTCTCCAGTTTTCATTTTCAGGATGTGGTACACCCTCCCCTGCCCATAGAAAATGGTAGATGAGGGCAAGGGCTCTGGAATCAAACTGACGTGGTGTTTAATCCCTGCTTAGTTGCTTAGGAGCTATGAGAATGTTAGCAATTTGCTAAATCTCTCTAAGTCTCAGTTTTCTCATCTCTAAAATAGAGATGATAATAGTATCTCCTGGGAATCATTAGAAAGATTAAATAAAATAATGTACATAAAAGATTATACAAGTGCCTAGAATTGCATAAACTCTCAGTAAATGTAAGCTATTAAATTGAATCATGAGCTTGGAACTAAAAGGATCTTTTTGTTTAATATCAAACCCTTCATAAGGAACTAGTGAGAGGAGGCCTGGGGAGCTGAGATGACTTGCCAGGGTGACGCTGCCGTGATGGACCAGGCCCTTCAGGGCCTCCTGCTCTCTCCATCTTCATATGTTGACCTCTCGCATTCATTCTTTGTTTTCATGCTGTTGCTGGGAGGCCAGGGTTTTCTTTCCATATACTTCATTAGTTCTGCCCTTGAATCTCCCTCTTCCTCCATTAAAAATTTTTCTCTTACTTAGCAAGAATAAACCAATACACTTTGGCCAAGCGTAAATGATGGATTCTAGTTTACAATCTCCATATGCATGCTTTCCCCAGAACATTTCTGTTTCAGAACAGAATGCTAAATTCTAATGGAGAGGATTTCAAGCAGCCACTGAGTGTGGAGGGAACTGAGACATTTTGGCTGCAGGTAGAAGGACTTTTCATACCCTCTTTAAATACTGTAGGGTCATTGTATAACTCAGCTTCTGGGGACACCGTTCACTTCTCTGTGAAGGATGCCCTGATAGCTGTTCAAATCAAAGCCCATGTGTAGCCCACACATAGGTTATATAGAAAATGGTGGGAGACTACCTCTCTAGTGACTACCTTTCCAGTGATGGAAGAGTGAAACAGCTGTCTTCAGAAGTACTGAAATTCATTAAATTCCCCAAGGAAGATCAATAGAATCAAGGGGGAAATTTTAACCACTTTCAATATAAACTAGAAATATTTTAGAGCATTTTCTCAAAATCTAGGCAAAATTAATCTGAATGTGTCTGATTTCTTAATGGTAAGAAAGATTAGGAAAAGTGATGAAGGAGGAGAAAGAGCACAGACATAATCTGGAAACCCTAAAAGAAATGAATAGTTCCTGTAGAAAGGAAGCAGATGACCAGTAATTGTCAAATTTTAAGTTTCCCTACTTCAGAAGTTGGCTGAGACACCAGAGGACAGAGGATTCCATGGCCATTTTTATGCGTTTCCTCTAAGACACTGAATCTGTAACTCTGGGCTCTCCAGGTTCATTCAGATTGAAGAATATTGTCTGACTAAGATGTTACTGGCCTTGGGGTTCTTGGGTTCCCCAAGACAGAAATTGAGAGGAAACCCCAGGGAAATTTCCAGACAGATTCTATGAAGCTTATACGCAAGGCCAAGGAAGGTAGCACAGAGGAAAGGAAGGTCCTCTGAGCTAGCATGGAGGCTGGCTCTGCATGGCTGCCTTTATAAACTGGGGACGAAGCAGGCTTGCCTGAAAGGCGGGGTTTATGGAAAAGGCAGGCTTGTGGAACTTTCCATTTCAGGGTGTGGTGGCTTCCTCTTCCAGCTGTGTTGCCTGGTACCTATGTTGGAGCCTGCCACTGTGGGGACAAGATGGCAGACTGCTCTAACCACCACCTGAGGCCAGTCAAGGTCACTTAGCCGTCAAACCTTGATTAACTGGCATGTGGGTCAGCAGTTTCAGCTGGCAGTTAGGAGGGAGGTAAAACCAGCTACTTTGAGTTTTTGAGTAGGGAGTGGAGGGGTGGTGACATTTTGCCATCCAGTGGTCCTTCTGGTTCTCTGGCTGGTGTTCTTGGGCCCCCGTGTCTGGGTCCCTAAGCTATCTCAAAGAAATTGAAGCAGAAGTTCAACACCACCTCAGAATATATTTGGCCAAAATGACCAGGTGGCTGTTCTTAATGGGAAGTCAGGCTGCAAGAGGGTTAAAACATCATATCTCTAGTAATATGGTGTCTGCCTAAAAGATGCTCCCTCCACCCATTTGCAGGGCTTGCTTGTTCCCTTCTTTCGGCTTCCTGATTTAATCAGCATTTCAGCATATTCGTGAGGCCTTTCTAACACGGAACCTAAAACAGTAACCCCACACCCACTCCAACACACCAATCGCCCTTACCATTCTCTAGCAGTCAGTGCCATCTGACACACTATACATCTACTTGGTTACTGATAGTAGCTCTGATACTATCACTCTGATTGGTGGAACGATGGCTCCCCAAAAGAAAGTCACGTCCTAACCCCTAGAATCTGCAAATACACCTTATATGGAAATGGCGTCTTTACAGGTGTGATTAAGGACTTTGATGGAGAGATCACCCTTGATGATCAGAATGAAGCCTAAATACAATCACTTGTATGAAAGGGCAACAGAGGAAGATTTGACACACACAGAAGAATCCAGGAGAAGACAGCGTAGGAAGAGATTTGAAGATGGTGGCCTTAAAGGTTACAAAGACATGGCCATAAGCCAAGGAATGCAATCAGCCACTGGAAATTGAAAGAGGCAAGGATAGAGAGAATGTGACTCTGCCAACACCTTGACTTCAAACTTCCAGAACTATGAGAGAATAATTTTCTGTTGTTGTAAACCATCAATTTGAGATGATTTATTATCACAATCACAGGAGATTAATATACTGTTCAATAAAATGTAAGCCCCAAGAGGGAAAGGACATTTTTTCTTTTGTTCTCTACATTATCCTCAGTGCCTACAACTGGGCCTGGTACATACTAAATGTTCAGTATTTACGTTTGATGAATGAATGAATGAATGAATGAGAAAAAGACTTTGTCTCATTTGGATCTTAAGTTTCAGTCTATTTTCCCATCTAAAATAAAATAGTTGTGAGGCTCGCATTTACCAACATACTTCAACAATTCACTTGAGACATAATTAGGCCTACCGAAAGAAATATTTCAGCTAGCTCTTTAACAGAAAGATTTTGTCCAATTAGTAAATGGTACAGCTGGATCTAGAAAGGAGGACTTTGGCTTTCAGCTCTACTATTGCATTCAATTTGATTCAGCTAGACTCAATTAGACACTTTTTTGGGGAGGAATTCACAGCGCTGGGACAGAACCAAGACTAGTTTCCACAGGTAACACGTACTAACCAGTCTTATTTCTTTGTAGCCATTCTTCACTTGTCATATTTCCAACGTAATAGTCAAGGCCAGCTGCTACCACCCAAGGCTGATTCTGCCAATAATAGGTTATTATAATGTATGTAGCTAATAGGACTTAGGCTGTCATAATGTGGCAGGACTAGATGGATCTTTGTAATAAAAACTAAGAGTCTCTTACATTTATATATGGCTTTTACATTCTAAGTGGATTCACATCTGTTATGTCATTTTCTCATTCTGATGCCCCTGGGAGAGATGGATCCATTTGGGAAAATGCTCCTTTTATTCAGATAGAAAAACTGGCAGGAGGACTGAGCAGTGCTCCCAATAGTGCCCTCCTGGCAAGGGGTCCTCGTTGCCCGCCTCAGTCACAGGACCATGTTAGGATCTAATATGTCAGCTGGTGTCCTAGAAAAGTATAAAGAGAATTACCCCTATGATGGGTTACTCTTATGAACTAGTCCTTGCTTTAGAAGAAAAATGAAATTCTGGCACCCTTGCCTGATAAATTGTAATTGCCTTCCCCACCTCTCCCTAAGCTCCATGCCCATCACTCTTCTCTCCTTTCCTTGGCATGTAAACTTAATGTTCCCACCAAACAAGTCAACCAGAATCAGAACACTAATTTATTAAGCAAATATGAAAGAATGCCAGTGTTCTGTAGCTGTTAAACCACCATTAAAACAAGAACAGCAACAGAATTTCATTGTTACGAGCTGAAGCCATCATAAGGAGAAAAAATAATACATCTACAGCCATCAACTCTTTTCTCCAGCTCTTCCATAATCTGCACAGAGGGGTTCTCTGAAGGGCGATAACTCAAAGTGGGCCAGGCTAATCAAACCCCGGCTCGAGGGAGATGGTTCATCCCATGTCACATAGTTCCCGAAACACACTGAATGTTGTTTGAAAACTATGGGAACCAAGCCGATGAGAAAATTTTAGTCACCAAACTTATTAAGTGCAATTATCCCAGAATTATATTCCTCACTTCTCTTTTAGTGCAAATCGGGCACTTTTAAAAAGGGATACAGAACACTTACCCCTTTTTAGAACAAAATAAGATATTGCTTTGGAAGCCATTTATTCCTAATTACACAATTACTTTATCCTGTAGCACTTGCTGGGAAAAAAAAAAAAAGGCTACAAGGCAAAGAATAGGCTGATTTAAGGTGTCTTATTTCTTTTTATTGAAAAAATAAGTTAATGATCCAATTTCTTTCCCCTCTGGATTTCAAAAATGTTAAAGCATAGCAAGTGTTTCTCATTTCTGGATAATAAAATAGTGATGTAATTAACAATTAAATAGCATAGCATCATAAGAAACTGCTAAATCTACTTGCAAACAGAAGTAAAAGCCATACTATTTTAAGGAATTTGAGAACGGGAGATAATTACTAGCTAGCCTAAAGTGAGAATCAGTTTCTTCTGGAAGTGCATGCTATTCCTGGGGGGCTGCCATGGCTCTGCGGCCACCAAGGTGTGGATAGAGCTGGGTCCAGCCTCAGGAACACTCTGCTTCCAGAGCTTTCCGTCCTCTCCTTACCTGCTCCTCCTGTTGTCTTCCCCAGGACACTGTCTGCTCCCCATTGCTGCTCTCAGTACAGGCCGGGGGGTGCCACGGGGGCTGGGCGGGAGTGGGCTCTGTCTCTCCTGCAGAGTAGTCGAGCACCACCCCTCACCTGGAGTACCGGACAAATCTCTTGGTGGCCCCCTTGTCTTCAGTCTTGCCTCCTTTCATCTGGTCCTCCACAGAGAACCTAAAGAGGCCCTGCTAAAATGCTAACCTGATTGATTACAGCCCTTCAAGGATTCACCTTTCCCTTAGGATCACGTGGGAAAGATAGACTGAGGCATTCAAGGGCCTTCTCCCTTTGCCCAAACCTGTTTTTCTAGGTGCCCTTTTGCCATTCCTCACTAAACAGGCTTGGGCCCAAGTCACACAGTGGGAAAGATTTGCATGCCTCTGCCCTCTGCCTGGAATCGGCTATTCCCATGCTCCTCCTGGCAAAGCCCACGCCCCCTTCAATGCTGATGTCGCCTTGGAGTCCAAGTCCCCCAGAGGGCAGGCGCTGCCTGGTGTATCTTTGTGTGCTTCACAGTGTGTAAATTACTAGGCTCGCCAGATACTTCTTAACTAATCGTGGGGAGAAAAGAACTAGAATGTTTTACAAGAGTATTATTTCTCCGTTACTTTACTTGTCCCATTTTTTACTCATTTTTCCCATTCTTTTGTTGTTGTTGTTGTTTTTGCCCCCTTTCCTTTTCTATTTCCTTCAGCGAGAGGCAAGAGGAGAGGAAGGGGCTTGCAGTGGGGGAGCCTGCCCGGAAACCAGTTGCTGTATCTGCCACTACTGGAATGTTCCTTCACACCCTCTTGAATGCGTCTGCCTCAGGGGTCTGGATTGTGACAGCTGTTTAATAAACCACATCAGCAGTGCCTGAGGCTTAAGGAGGAATGAAAGCGAGAACCTCATATTTCATTTCGACTCTGGTGATAACCTCTGAATTCCATTATTCACCGTTTTAATACAGCCTTTATTATTTCTCCCGACCCCGCCTCTAGTTCCCTTCTTCCCTCTGGTATAGGCAAATGGCCTTTTGCTCTGGGCTTGGTGGCTTCATACAGGCATTCGCTATTCATATGCATAAGCTTACAGCTGCTCAAACACTTCAGAAATCTGATCGCCTCTCTTTCTCTGTGCCCCTTTCTCAATGCTTTGTAAAAATCTTTGCTCGGCAGAGAAAAAGGTCACATCTCTTAGCTGTTTCTGCCCTGCCGGCCCCTATTCAATCGCAACGATGCATTCTAGCCGAGTGCAGTGGTAGCGGTTATCCTTTCAAGGGTCTCCCATACACTCATTCATTGAAAAGGGAGCCGCGGGGTGGAGGAAAGAAAGGGGTGGTGCCTCTGCCATGATTGAACATTGTCGAAAGCCTAGCTTCAGAAGCAAACCTTGCCCATCTTCCAGGTGGCGAGAAACGCATGTTCACTGTTTATAACAGAAGAGACAGGAAACTAATTGCAAGGCATCCTATTACCCCCAGGAAGTGTTTCATTCTATCTGGGTACAGAAAGGTAACTATGCTGTCCCCACCCCGCCCCTCCCACCCCCGTAGGGCTGACAAAGCCGAATCCCCCCAGGCAAAGAACTCCTGCAGGAGCACCGTGCAGTTTAGCAAACACCTGTTTCCACTGCCCCAACACGGACCCTTAGTTATCTTTATTTTTTTTCCACCCCCAGATCACAGCTAAACTGGCCTGAACAGGATGCCAGATTGCTGGCGGAGACCTGGATCCAGTCAAGGCTGGCATCTCATCCAAACATGTTGAAATTAGGTTTCAAAACTACCTGTGAGGAAGAAAGATGGGGTGGAAATTCGCTGAGGCGAGCGAAAATCCTGCAGAGATAGCTGATGGGGAAGGGAGTGAGGGCAGACTGAGCTGCTTAAAACATTTAAAACGTGCTATTCTTGAAGCTGTGGCTCCCTTGTCTCCTCCAACTCTCTCTTTTATTAACTTTGCCTCTTTTATGTGTACTTTAATAAAACACACTATTTTCTACCCTCTGCAGGGAAGGTCATAAACACTCCTGCTTTAGAAAAATAATAACTTAAGATTTCTAGGGCACCCAGAAAAGAGAAGGGGTCGGGGAGGAAGGGCAGGAAATGGTACCACCTAAAGCCTCTTGTTACCTGGAGTCATATGTAAACTGCGCTGAGCAGGAGGGTTTCGCTGATAATCCAACTGACGGCACATGAAAGAAGCCATGCTTTTTTAGGCCTAGTAAGGAAGATAATCCTTTATGACTTTTAATTTAATGTGTTTATATCCAGTGATTTATCACCTAATCCCTGTGCTTTGCCTGGGGCCGCAAGAGTCCTGTCTTACTCCTTGTTTGTAGAATGGGGTTGAGAGGGGAGAGGGAGCCTCATCTGCAAGCTAATGATCTGTTCTGAACCAGCAGGCCTCCCAGAGACCCTAAGTCCCCTCGGGACGGTTAGCAAAGGAGTTGTTCTCTCTTTCTGATACCCCTTATCCAGTCTAGGAGCAAATCCTGTTGGCTCACTTTCAAAATATATTTAAAATCAATTCGTTTTTATCATCTCTTCTGCAATTCCCCCCACCCGTGTGGTCCAAATCACCCTCATCTTTCACCCATATAACTGCAAAAACCCCGACCTGATATCTGTTCCCACTCTTGCCTTCAGCCCCACTCCACTCTTCTATTTATTCTCCACAGCAGAGCCCAAGATGCCTCATGGAGCCTCCCATTGCCACCACTGCCCTGCTCAGATCTCTCCCTGCACGTGCGCACACACACCCTCATGCACTGGGATTCAGCTCCCCTGGCCTCTTGCAGCTGTTGCTGGAGCATGGCAGAGCTGTCTCCACCTCTGGGCTTTTGCCAACCCCGTCCCTATGCCTAGGACACTCTCCATCTAGATGTCCTCATCACTCACTTCCTTCAAGTCTGCCCAGCATCACCCCCCGGGCAATGCTTTCTTGACTATCCTGCTTCAATTTGCAATGAACACGCCAGCATTCTCTGTCCAACTTACGTACTTTGTTTTCCTCCATAGTACGTGTCACAGTCTAGCATTCTATACATTTAACTCATTCTGTTTTCCCTGACCTGTATGTTCCACGAAGGAAGGGATTTTGTCTGCTTTGTTCATTAATTTATCCTCAATGTCTAGAATAGTGCTTATCATACAATATATGCTCTATATATTTTTTGGAAAAGATAAATATTATGTCTATTCCTAGGTCAAAATTCTGAAAGATTAGGAGTAAAGGTTGCTTCAGTATGGGGAGCGGATCAGGTTCCAAGTAGGCCACAGAACCTGGGACATGGGTGTGGATGGTTGGGATTCTCGTGGCTTTAGCAAGAGGGATTGAGAGTCAAAGCCATTGTATTAAAACCTCTGACTTGCCACTTTCCCTTAATGATCATAGATAACATGTCTCAAATCCACACTCTCTGATCTGGGTCCAGTGATGATCATCACAGCTCTAACAAAGTGGTTGCAGTAGGATGTCTACATCCTGGACTTTCCCTTGACTTGGGATACACGTTTGAGATTTGCTACCTGCTACACTTGGAAATTGGAACGAAACAGTGGAATTGTCCAAAGTTTCTTTCCAAGCCAGTGCAAGTCCTTAGCCTCTGATGCAGTCTGGGGGTCCAGAAGTCTACAATGGACACAGGGATGGGATGGTACTGACCCCTAAGAGCAGGGCTTTTCAACTAAAACTAAGAGCTACTCAAAAAGACGGTGTCCGTGGGTGGGTATACTAACCAAAGAGAAGGTCCAGATGCAAGTGGTCTAGAGGTGACAAAGAGCAATAAGAAGCAAGCAGGTTTTGAAGGGTGAGTGAATAAGACAGAAAACCTAGAACCTGGGCCTCCTGCATTACCTCTCTTGGAAGACAAGTTCCCTGTTAAAAGAACTAAGAATATTCGGACACTTAGTTAAGTTTGGAACAGATCCAATGGGAACTACAGGGCCTTCATTACTTCAAAAAATGGGCCAAGGTAAGTGTCCATAAAAATAACTCACCGAGAACCTAGGTCAAACCCTCTGTTTTTACTTTTTTAGGGTAAATAAACAAATTGATGCATGTTTGGAGAATAATCAACTTGTGTCCTGTTCTTGGTCAGCTCTGCCTCTCTGCCAGGCCAGACACACTCATGGACTCCAAAACCCCGGCCACCATCCCTGTTTGTAGTAGACAAGAGTTGGAAAAAATGTATTTGAAGCCTTGAGCTAACTGGATTTTAAAACTACCCAAATCTTGGCATATCATCCTTACTTTTAAAATGGATTATTCTGCTGCTCTCAGCAGATTTCAGCCTATTTTTCTGAGTGCTTTTAGAGTCTACAAAACACTTTCACATACATCATTTCATCTCACTCCTGTCCCTCTGATAAGCAATGGGTTAAAGGAAAGGAATTACTTCAGATGAATTCCAAAACATGACCTATTTGGTCCCTAAGCCCCTGTTATTGATTGGACTAAACAGTTTTATCTCAAATAAATAGATTCACTTATTTCCAAAATTAGGTGTATTCTAAAACATTTGTTCCTACCTTCTGGCCATAGGATAAAACTCTTCTGTTAAACAGTGAAGTTCTGGGGGAAGGAGGTGGAAGAGGGTGTCACAACAACACCTTGCTCACTCCTGCAAATTTGATTCTCTTCCTTCTCCCCCCCAACCCCAAACTCCCAACTGATACTCAAGGGGCATATTCTGGTATGTTCTTATCTTTCCTCTTTATGCACCAGACAGAAGCTAATGGATGTCTCCCTGATTGAATTTTGCGCTTATAGTTCCCAGGAGAGATTATAAGAAAAACATGAGTAAGTTGAAAAACTACCACCTCAGGTGTGTGTGTCATGATTTAATGGGATGCTAGCGGTTTTACAGACTTAAGTCTACAGTCATGGGATGGTGCTCTAATTCTTGCACCCCTCCTCCCTTTCTTACCTCACACCAAGACTTTCCTAAAACCCTTCTCACTCATCACCATATCCCACAGGAGGGTGTGACTCGACTCTCCTCAAACCTCTCAGTCTTGTGGACACACATGTAGGCATCTGTTTTCCTGCAGTGCCCTCCAGGTCGGTCCGGCAAATGAGGGCTTCCGGTAGCTCCAGCCACCACCCAGTGGCCTTGGAGCTCTCCTTCTCTTGCCCCTGTGCCCCTTGTCAAGGTCCTCAGCTCTGCAGGCCTGCTTCATTGCTGTTTCAGAGGCAGGTGTGCCCTGTGGAGCGCCAGCATCTGTGCCAGAGGCTGTCTTCCCAAGCAAGGCTGAGCCTTGCGGGAGTCGGGACAGTGTCTTTCTCTCGCGTTTACTGACATGCCTTCTTAGCTGAGGACACCGAGAGTGCTTCTTATCCTCCCCTCACCTCCAAGTCTCAGACCCCACATCAAAAAGTCTCTCTGAGCTCACACATAGCCCATGGCACTGGGTACAGGAAAGACACTACCAACTGCTACCACATGGCCCTCAGCTCTGAGGCTGAAACAGCTTTCTCCTTGATAGGCCTTCCAGTTTTTCTCATCGAAACACTCACGAGAACTGCTGCCTGAGCAGTGACTTGCAGACCCTGTCTCAGGGAGCCAGCTTACTCCAGTGCCACCTGAGGGTTCCAGCAGTGGTGCACATGCTTTCAGATTGCACTGTTCTTTTCTCCCTGAGATGATCAACAAGACCACTGAGTACCTGGCTTTAGGCAGGTGACAGAGAAGGGCGCCTCCTATGCCCCACGGATGCCTCATATATTTGTGAACCTTCAGAAGTGGGCCTCAGATCCCATTCACATCTGTGACTTCTCTTAGGCATCTTCAGAGATTTGTTGATAACCTGAGTCACCCCGACCTCGGGCCGGTCCCTTTCTTGAATTGAAAGGATCAATTCAAGGCCTGAGTTTGGACTTGCTTAAAGTAGAAAGTCCCATCTCCTGGAACTACAGGCTCTGAACAAAGGCAAATCCATGTATTTTCAGCCCTTATTTGTGGCTTGATGTTTTGCCTAAGTTTCTCTTGAAAATCTTACATAAATCCTGGCCCAATCTCCCCTTGTAGAGCATTTATTCACCTTAAGATTTTCCAAGCCTTTGAGAATTAATTATTTTTGATGTGCACAGGTACACAGGAAAAGCTGGGGACAAACTAGGCAAATAAAAAGTTCTGGTATTGCCAAAATTGAAATTGTAGAAAAATATGAAAATTAATCTCATTGATGCCCATGCTCCTTCTCACAAATTATACCCCTCTCATCCACAAGACGCCTTGGGCACCGGCTAATGTACCACGATGAGTTTGTTCATTAGAGAGCAAGAGGAAACTAGATGGCCAACAGGGAGCTGAATAATTAAGAAAGGCTCCTTCCTAGAGGTCCCTCAGAGGGACACATTCTGACTCGGCTGTGGCTTTTCCATACAGATTAATTATTACATGGAAAAGAGGCCAGTGGGTAGAATATCACCATTTCTATGAAGAAGAAAAAAACCTACATATCAATTGTTGTCCTATTGCATCTTTTTCTTCTGCTTCCCTATAAAATCACCAGAAAAATGGCATTCTTTATTCTTCCCTGCAGGTCATAGGCAGCCTCCATTTCTCAAATAGAGCTGCTGTCCTTAAGTCCAATGTGAAAGTCATTTAAGAAAGCTCTGCCCTTGATTCGGATCCTTTCTCCTGTCAATGTGATGGTGACATTAACAAGTGTGCACAGAGGGGGGCTTTGTGCCAATTAACAATTTCTCATTAGCTTAATTAGGGGACACATGTTTTTAATCACAGTTAAGAAAGTGGAATGATTGAAGAATTGATTCCGAGCTTTTGAAAGCATCCCTGTCAGTGCATGAAATTTAATTCTGTGGATGCGCTTTCAAAGAGACAGAGGTAGAAAGAATCAGCCATAAATGACACGGTCTCACCAAGCATAATAGGAGAATACCAGATAAACAGAAAAAGTGTTTCCATTTTGGATGCGAGACAATCTCTTTCAAGCTATCAAGGGTCTTGCCCTATCTGTTATGTTATATGAGGTATCCGAGTGGGACAATTTTCTTTTCCTTTCCACTCACCCTTTATCCCTATGTTTTGAGTGAACAGATCTGATTGTTGTAGAGATGTTCAGATAATGTGGGTAATTTAGATGCAGCTGTGGGGTGAGGTGGGGGAGGCAGGGGCTGATGGCTGTTCTAGTTGAATTGACTGTAAAATTTGGACTTCGTGGATTACTTGGGAAGTCTGTATTTGTGGAGCTGTTCACATCAGAAAATGGTTTGACTTCTGGTTTTGCATGCTTGTAACTTGAAGATAGGTAACTGCCACGGTCACCCAAAAGGCCTCTCATTCTCATGTAAATCCATGCGATTGTTGAAAGAATCTTTACTATAAATGACAGGGATTTCAGTGTCTGTATGGTTTTTGGCTCTTCACAATGTAGTAAAGTCACGATCCCTATCATTTAAAAATTTCCTGCAAAAAAGTTGCAAGAATATTTCCAAGAATAACATTTTTCTCTCTCTCAAATAAATAAATAAATGTAAAAATATAAATAAACTCTTACTAGGCTAATGCTTCATTAGTTATGACATTTTAATAAGGTAGGTACACATATTTCTTCTTTGTAAAATGCAATCTTTACAAGTATAATCATTTCGAAAATATTTTTTACTGATTGCAAAAAGCAATGTGTATTAATTGCAGAAAAATTGGAAAATACAGTAAAATATGCAAAAAGATTCATATGTAACTCCACCTATTCAGATAGAATCACAATTTACATTTAAATGTATTTTTTTTACTTTGCATATTTTCCAATAACTTGGGATTATATTGCATCCTGTCCTCAAAACATGCTTTTTCACTTACCATGTCATTACTATCTCCCAACATCATTAAATATTCTTGTACAACATAATTTTTAATGACTGCATAATATTTCAGCTCATGAACTTGTCATATTTATTATAGGACATTAAGAATATATCCATTTTTGTTATTATAAGCAATGATAAAGTGGCTATGCTTGAATATAGATTTTTCAAGCATCTGTGATCATCTTTTTAGAATAAATTACTAAAGGTGAAAATTATGTACATTTGAAAGACTTTTGGACTTATTGTCAAGTTGTTTCCCAGAAAAGTCATATTTACAAATTTATATTGCCAGAACCAACAATATGGGAAAGATGAGAAAAGTTATTTTTTTAATTTCAAAAATTAATCTCATTATTATTTTTGCTTGTAATTTTGATTACCAATGAGATCAGTACTGTCTCTTATATTTACAGATAATATTTCTTTCTGCGAACTGTCAAATCATACCCTTCTCTCATTTTACTCCAGGGATATTCATCTTTTTATTGTTCACTAGTGAGAGTTATTACACATTAAAAATATCAAACCATTTTCATGTTTTCTTAGAAATATTGTTCCCAGCTTGCTACTTGCTTTCCCCCCCAACTTATGGTATGTTTTGTTGTTGTTATTTATATAAAATTTTAATGTTAGATAAGTTATATCTATTATTCTGTCATGGTACTGCCTTTGCGATAATGCTGGGAAAATTTTCCCTTTTCTGAGATTTTACCTTCACCAATATTATACATTTTCATTTCGTACTTTTAAAAATTTATCTGTAATTTAGTTTCACATGCTATGTAGGTAGGAATTTCTTTCTATTTTTTTTTTCTTTGCAAACTACCAGCTGATCCAACACTATCTATGGATTTATTCAGCATTTCCCTGTTCCATAGAACACTAATACTTTGGGATTCTGGAAGCAGGGGGAAAGGTCAGAGACATATATATTTGTGAAATGCTGAATAATCGATTTTCTCATTAAGATCCACTGGGCATATTTCCATTTAAAGTCTCCAAAACTTCTACAGTAAAGATATCTATTTTATCTCGCTTTACCTAGAATTGTGCATATAACCACATAATCCTTTTACCAACAGCATCTGTTAGCATCAGAGAAGCTAATGTTCCATTGAACACATGGTGAGTATTTAACTTGAAAGATCAAGAAGCCACCCAGTATGTATGCAGTACCATTTTGCCTACTTGTGTTCGAAATAAATTGAGAAATAAGAATCAGTAGGGCAGACAGGGAGCAAAATATTACCTTTATTACTGTTAATAGGTGTGTTAGAGAATGTAACTTCGTTGGAGAGCCAAATGGGCCCTACTACCCAAATCCCACAATTCAATGCAGCTGCTCAGTCACAGGCAGTTCCTCTCTCCAAGGTCTGCCTTCCCAGCTGATAGTTGCAGACTAGAGGTTCAGAGGAAAATTTTGGTCCCTGTGGGTAGCAGTACCAAGGTGAAAAAAAGGGGAGTACTTAGTCTAGTAAGTTTGTTTTATTCTTTCAAAATCTGGTAATCAGAAGTAGTTAGGAGAAAATCCCAAGAGGAGGACAAAGACATTCCTCTGTCACATTGCTCAGGCAGACTCTTCCAAACCCACTGGTTTCACCTGTAAAGAGTAATGGGTATGGCTAGGCCCTTAGGAGAAGAACTCTGACCTTCTTAAGGCTGCTTTCTCCAATGCTGGCCGTTGTTCTGTTGCGCATCCTTTCTGGATAAAGTTTAGGTTTTGGTTCCAAAAAGCTCTGAAATGGATCAAAGTAGCACATTAATAACAGTCAACCCCGAGGCCCCCTTGCTGGATCTGAAAACTGTCTACTCTATTTTTCATTTTAAATTATGCCTAGCTCCATTGTTCAACATATATTATCAGAAATTCAACAGATTAAATATAACTCAAAGACACTCCAATAATAAAATACCAACCATACTTAGATGGCCCAAATTTCATTGTAAACCTTCTCCCATTTTCAAATTTCCAAGCAGTTAAATCCCCTTGCAAATGAAGATCAAAATGATAAAGTCTAAAATAAAGTCTCAAGTAATCTTTCATTGATCTTTTTATTCCTGTGCCATTATCATTCTGTTCACTAATTAAGTTTTATAATATGTTTATCTGTCAGTTACTATAAACCTACCTGTTCTTCAAAAACTCTTAGCTGAAATTCTGTTGATGCTTCTAGAAGGAAATTGGGATAATTTTATCTAGTCAAATAGTGCAATTTTTATTGAAATTGTATTAGTTTCATAAATTAATTTGGGAAAAATTGACTATATTGGATCTTTCTATACAGCAACATGGATAAACTTTCCATTGAGAGGTGTTCAACTACCTTAGATGATCTGATGCATTAATTCAAATTAATGTGTTAATCACAAAATAACATTCCTGAGTCTAGTTTCTTTTGTTTCTTTTCAAAGATAAGACAAGCAAGTGTAAGTGAAAGCCAGTATATAGGGCTGGCAGCTAGCAAAGCCAAATCTGCAGCAGCGTAGACTGGGACGGTGATGACTTAGCAGCACAAGACAAAAATCAAATCTCAGGGGTGGCTGGATGGTCTGTCCCAGTTGTAAGATTAAAGAAAATTAATTAAACTTAATTCCATTTATATATGAGGAATGAGCTAATTGAATAAAATAAAAGCACTGACATAGATGGCATATGACCTAGTGATTGACTAAAGAGACATGTTATGGGTTCCTTGATCTGCTTATCTGTTTAGCTGCATGGTGGCCAGACTCCTACAGTAACCTGTTTGACAGATCTGTCAGTCATGACCCTTTTAGGTATCTACAATATGAAGAGTTGGACTAGATGACATCAAATGGTTTTCACTATCTTCTGATGACACCAAACTAGATATATCTATGGGGGGTGGAGGCAGTAAGACCATGGGTTTTAAACTGTGACATCTTGAATTTTAATCCCAGCACTGTCTCTTGTTCTAAGACCCAGAGAATTCACTCAACCTCAGTTTCCACATCTGTGTAACTGGAAGGGGAAGGGAAGTATAACCTACTTCACAGGATTGTTGTGACAATTAAATGGATCAATCACTGTGATGTGCTTCCTTAGAATGCTATCAAGCATGGAATATACGCTCAATAAATGTTAGTTGTTGTTTTTATTTTTATAACTATTCTCACCTCCCAAAGAGGGAAAAATGTTATATGCATTGTAGCAGCTGCTGAATATTATGATACATTTTTAAAATATTTAATAATTCCTGTAGTATTTTTCCATACCACCCTCAAACAAAAGTGACTCCCTTTTTAGGTACCAGCTGTCTGAGCAGGATGATAGATGTGCAGTAAATATTGGGCAGCATCTGGAGTAGTTACCCGAGTGCGTGCGATTTATCACACAATGGGGGAGTTGGAAAAACTCTTACCTCTAGTGAAACATTCTCATACAAAGTCCTTGCATTAACTTTGGGTGTTATGATTGCTATCAAACAAGCGTAGACAGTGGAAAACCTGCGATCGGGCCATAACTCCTTTGTAGCTTGGTGCTAGTACACTTCAGAAAATTTATGTCATCCTCTTTGTCAGGAAGTCTGATGTAAAGCTCAGGATTTTGAGAATTGCTGAAGATTATGAGGAGTTGGGAGAGAATATTGAACAGCATTGCTAAATACTTCAACTAGATCAGCGATCTCAACCCTGGCTGCACAACTAGAATTACCTGAGATTTTTAGAAACCTCCTTGCCTGAGTCCTAACCCACACCTATTAAGCCAACTCCCTGTAGGGCAGGGTCAGTACATGACTTTTGAGTATTCTCTTACTTCGTCCATGCTAATACTTTTGACAGTTCTTTTTGGGATATTTTCCCCCAAATGCTGAATTCTTTCCCTCTCCCATGTTACCCTTACGAATGTCTAAGACTCTTAGAACTAGTAAACTCCGAAAGGTAAACACATCCCACCTCCACACAGTGAAGGGACCTGATAATTCTTGGCAGCTGGCCATCGCTAGGAGACTGAATACCTTGTGTGACTGAGAATTTACCACCTCGCAAGCTAGACCACCCTACTACTGGGTGATGCCAATAGTTCAAAAATATGTTCCCTCAAACTAACTTGTTTGCTTGTTTGCTCTTTACAAATTAATTAAATAAACCTAGTCTCTTCCACTGGTAGCACCTACAAATATTGAAAAGCATCTGCCGTGTTCTTCCTGATTTTCTTCTCCAAACTTAGCAAACCCAAATCCAACCACTGTTCCTAGAACAAGATTTATAGGCTGCTCCTAGTCCAGGTCAACTTCCTGTAAGTATCCTGAAGTTTGTCCACATCCTTCTTAAACACAATACCTTAAAATGAAGAAACCATTCTGAGAAATCTCCTGCATATCGAATACTCACTAAAAAGTGAGTGAGACATCTTTTAGATGAAAGGCTTAAGATAGGCCTTAAAGAATATCAAAAGCGTATGCCCAGAGTCTTATGTCTGGGAAGATGATATGTTCATCCATAAATTCAGGGGGGAAAATGACATGCTTAGAGATGGCTAAAAAGACTAAGTTAAACATAGATTTATTTAAAATACAAGGTCTGTCCAGAAGGTCTCCAGCCACATAATATGAAAAAATAGAGGCGTTTATTGAAGAAGATACAAGATACAAGAAACACTGTACATAGGAAAATGACACTTCCGTCCCCTTAATAGTAGATACCTTAGGACCTCACACAGTTCTCCCAATGGCCATCAGCTGCCCCATTGTATTTTCCTGAATCTCATCGACAGTCTTATATCTCTTCCCTTTCAAAGGTGATTTTAGTTTTGGGAAAAGCCAGAAGTAGCAGGGTACCAAACCTATGCTATGAGGCCCCTGGGTTGCTGATCTTTGCTAATTGCAGCCCATACATGTTCAACATCCTCAGGTGTTCTCTTTGTTGCAGGCCTTCCAGAATGTGGATCATTTTCGACAGATTGTTTGACCACCTTTGATGCATTTGTGCCACATTTTTATTTGTGCTGCACTCATTGCATCATCTCTGAAAGCCTGAATCATCTGAATTACATCACAGGGGAATGTTCAAGCTTAATGCAAAATTTTATGCACATTCATTGCTCTACTTACTCATTTTGAATGTGATGGCCACACAGTACACATGCTCACTCCATGGCACCTACCACCCCCACGGACTAGTACAGTGAAGTCGTCATTGTTCACGCATGTGCATCACAGTCCACTCTCCTTGGCTGCCAGGTTACATCAACGTCCCGCAAACCATTCTCCTTATATTAACAATGGCTGGACTTTTTCTGGACAGGCTTTGGTATATGTGATTGCATTTATTTGCTAGAGATGCCATAACAAAATACCACAGACAGGGTGGCTTTGACAACCAATTTATTTCCTTGTATTCTGGATGCTAGAAGTCCAAGATCAAAGTATAAGTAGGTTTGGTTTCTCTTGAGGCCTCTCTCCTTGGCTTGCAGATGGCTACCTTCTGGTCATATCCTCACAGTGTCTTTCTCTGTGCTCCCACATCCCTGGTATCACTTTGATGTCCAAATTTTCTTTTTTTATAAGGATACCTGACAGATTGGCTTAGGGCCCACAACAACAGCCTCATTTTAACTGAATCACTTCTTTAAAAACTCTATCTCCAAATACAGTCACATTCTGAGATACTAGGAATTAGGGCTTCAACATATGAATTTGGCAGGGGGACACAGTTCAGCCCATAATGACTAATACAGATATACTTTATATGTTTATAGATACATGATAGATAAATAGTTAGATAGATAGATTAGATAGATAGATAGATAGATAGATGATAGATAGATGGGGGAGAGAGAGAGAGAGAGAGAGAGAGATTTAACTAGATAATAGATAGATTTAACATCTGTTAATTATTTTGGATCCCTGTGACTTATACCCATATTTTAATAAATCTCAGGGCCACTTCCCAGTGGTTCTGATCAATTCTTGGGGCGTTCTTTATTCTTCTTGCTACTGGCCCAGGCATCTCAATCTATTTTCCTATCCTCTCTAATGCTTTCATCCTAACACTGACAGAAAATTGGGACTCATTTTCTGTAGTTTTCTCTATAAACAAACATAAAAGAGCTTTGAGCTTTTGTTTAAAAAACTTTTCATTTTAAAATAATTTTAAAGATACAAAAGTTACAAAAATTGTACCCAAAATGACCCTATATCCTTCACTCAGTTTTCCCTAATGTTAACATCTTACATAATCCTGGTACAAAGGTTCAACACCTGGGAATACTAGTAACTAAACTGCAAGTTTTAGAATTTCACTATTTTTTCCACTAATGCCCTTTCTCTGTTACAGGATCCTATATACTGTTCTACATTGCTTTTAGCTGTCTCCTTCAATTTGAGACAGTTTCTTTGTCTTTTACAATCTTGATACCTTTGAAGAGCACCAGCATTTTGTAAAATGGCCCTCAATTTCAGTTTGTTTGATATTTTCTCATGAAAACTTCAATAGAATAAAATCATACATTCTTGACAAGAATACCTCAAAAGTGACACTGTTCCCTGCTAAGTGCATCATATCAGAGAAACTGTAATGGTGATGTGACTTGCTGATGATGATGTTAACTTTGATCACTTCGCTAAAGAAGGGTTTACCAAGGATTTAAATTGTAATTGGTTTTTGTTTTTGTTTTTAATCACTCAAGGTAACAGCAAGGGAGAAATTCAAACAAGCTTGGAGTGGTCAGAAAGATTAAGAAATTTTTTTTATTGTTGTTTAATTACAGTCATCCTGCCATTTTCCCCGTTGCTCTTCCCTGTCCTGCCCACCCCCACCCACAGTCAGTCCCCTCCCGTTGTCCATGCCCATGAGCCCTCTGCTCATGTTCCTTGACTTGCCCCTTCCCCTTATTTCCCCTGTTACAGTCTCTGTCCCACCCGCCGGTCACAGTCAGTTTGTTCTTTATTTCTACATCTCTGGGTTCTATTTTGCTCATTTCTTTGTTTTTTCTTTATTAGATTCCACTTATAGATGAGATCATATGATATTTGTCTTTCACCACCTGGCTTATTTCACTGAGCGTAATACTCTCCAGTTCCATCCATGCTGTCACGAAGGGTAGGAGTTCCTTCTTTCTTCCTGCTGCGTAGTATTCCATTGTGTAAATGCACCATAGTTTTTTCAATCCACGCATTTACTGATGGGCACTCAGGCCGTTTCCAGCATTTGGCTATTGTAAATAATGCTGCTATGAGAATTGGGGTGCATAGGTTCTTTTGTATGGGTGTTTCAGGTTTCTTAAGGCATAATTCCAACAGTGGACTCACTGGATCAAAAGGCAGTTCCATTTTTAATTTTTGAGGAAATTCCAAACTGTTTTCCACAGTGGCTGCACCAGTCTGCATTCCCACCAACAGTGCACTAGGGTTCCCTTTTCTCCACAACCTCACCAGCACTAGTTGTTTGTTAATTTGTTTATGATGGCCATCCCGACTGGTGTGAGGTGGTATCTCACTGTGGTTTTAATTTGCATCTCTCTGATGGCTAGTGATGCTGAGCATCCTTTCATATGTCTCTGGGCCCTGTGTATGTCCTCCTTGGAGAAGTGTCTGTTCAGGTCCTTTGCCCATTTTTTAATTGGATTGTTTGTCTTCCTGGTGTGGAGTCATATGAGTTCTTTATATATTTTGGAGATCAAACCCTTGTCCGAGGTATCATTGGCAAATATATTTTCCCATAAGGTTGGTTCCCTTTTCATTTTGTTGATAGTAACTAAAACTGAATAGAAGCTTTTTAATTTGACATAGTCCTATTTGTTTATTTTTTCCTTTATGTCCCTTGCTATAGGGGATGCACTGGTGAAAATATTGTTGCATGGGATATCTGAAATTTTCCTGTCTATGTTCTCCTCTAAGATTTTTATGGTGTCACATCTGATATTTAAGTCTTTTATCCATCTTGAGTTTATTTTGGTGTATGGTGTAATTTAGTGGTAGAGTTTCATTTTTTTTTTGCATGTGCCTGTCCAGATCTCCCAACACCATTTATTGAACAGGCTCTCTACTGCATTTTATGTTTCTGCCCCCTTTGTCAAATATTAATTGACCATAGAGACATGGATTTATTTCTGTGCTCTCTATTCTGTTCCACTGGTCTATGTGTCTGTTCTTATGCCAGTACCTGACTGTTTTGATTACAGTGGCCTTATAATACAGTTTGATATCAAGTATTTGTGATTCCTCCTACTTTTTCTTCTTTCTCATAATTGCTGAGACTATTCAGGGTTGTTTATGGTTCCATATAAATTTTTGAAATGTTTGTTCTATATCTGTGAAATATATCATTGGTATTTGGATAGGGGTTGCATTGAATATAGGTTGCTTTGGGTAGTATGGACATTTTAATGATGTTAATTATTCCAATCCACAAACATGCTTGGAAACATATGTTTCCATCTGTTTGTGTCTTCCTTAATTTCCTTATTCAGTGCTCTGTAGTAGAAAAAGTAAGAAATTTACAAGCTATCGATGGCCTCCTTGTCTGGTTTAACATTTAGCTTAGTGACGATTAGGGAAAATACCACTAAACTATGCTTTTAGTTTTTATTTTTGAGGACAGGGCCTTCCAACCTGAAATTATATTTAATTTCTATAAAATAATATCTGTTTAATAATAGGGCCCCATCAAGTAGGCAATTTGTCTTCTACGCTGATAATTTGGGGATGGGCTTTTACTTTCACCATAATCTCTATCCCCACCACCCCAAATAGGCACTTTCTCTGATTAAAAGCAGTGACCTTGTTCTGCTAACACAGCGTCAAGGCAAGTTTCTTGGGATAACTACTCACTTCTCTCCAAGCAGATTGCTCTTAGCCCCCTCCTGCATTACATATGAAAGACCACCTCTTCCTCAGTCTAAACGATTATTGTACTAGACTTCTCTCCAGATCAAACAGACCCTGAAGGGTTATGCACACACACAGACACACACACACAAATCCTATTGCATTTTCCTTTCGTCTTTTTCATTTGTTTCCTCCCCTCTGATGAAGTGAGAATCTTACCGTAGGGAAACTAAGGAAAAAGATTTTAAAGAAACTCTCCAAATCTTGTGTGACCCAGAAATGTTTTTGAGAAGCCTACTACTACCTATACTCATTTCTGAATCGCAAGTTAAAAACATTAGATTACCATCGAATTTAAGTTCCACATCTCTAAAAGGAAGGATGAATCCTAAGTGGGCTCTGCCTGATATCTGGCAGGGTACTTTTTTTAGATGCAACCCTTCCTTTAGACCAATGGATATAAAGGTTCCTTTCTTTGCTGTAGATCACTGCTTTGCAAACTGTGTAGTCATGAGAATCTCTTCGCATTTTGTTAAAATGTAGTGTTGAATGCCGTAGGCCTAGATGGGGCTTGCAGTTCTGCATTTCTAACATCCTGATGATGCTGATGTGATGGTCAGTGGACCACATTTTGAATAATTAGACCGTAGTCTGTGGGAGATTTCCAACCTGGTGAAAGGAGAGGCACAAGGACTACCGCTAGAAATGATACCTGCCCAGCTGTGATGGCAACAGCTGTGATATGAATGCATGGGCAGATCATCAGTCACAACTTTGGCCAAAACGTTCTATTACAACCGCCCCCCCCCCTTTTTTGGTGATTATTCTCAAAAGAAATTTAGTGAAATGGAACCACTTTAGACTTGCCACTATACCTGAAATTGGATATTTAATGTGATAAAAAAAGAAATTCCCCTCTAGAGGTTGTGTGATGAATGTGGAGGGAAGGTTGAAGGTATAGAATATCATTTTTTAAAAACTGTGCATATATTGAATGTTGTTTGGCTCCATAGAATTAGGGTAGAAATAGGGATAGAAGTAGGAACGGGAATGTGGAAAACAGAATAGTCGGGAATGGCAGAGACAAGCTATAAATGACTACTTACTATAGGCTAGAGTGTATGGAGCACTTCATACATATTAACTCCTTGATTCTATAAACAGGCCTATGAAGGAAGAAAGATTCTTATTATCATGTTACAGATGAGTAGTGAAGTGGAGAGAGATTTCTATGCCAAGGGATGCGAAACTAGCAAGGGACTGAGCCAAGATTCAAACAGAGGTATTCTGACTCCAGAACTCTCAAGCTTAATCCTATGTCTTCGTCCTGCCTTTGAGCTGGACTCAAAAGCCCTGAAACATAGAACAAAGTCATCTTACTTAGCTAGACTTCGGCAACCCACTTCTATAACCAAAATTTAAATTTTGCTATCACATGGATCTAAAAGAAACATCAGTTCTAACACCTTTCTCTCTGACCACAATTCCTGTATTTCCATTTTCCCACTTTATTACTCATACTTGTGCTCCTAGACCTCATCAAGACCACCTGGTCTTCTACCCCACTAATTCCCCTCACCCTTCAGCACCACCCTGACTTCAATCCCTTTTCTATCTAATTACTTTCACACTTGAGCCTCTGCTCTCATGAGTTTCTGTTCATTTGCCTCACCCACTCTGCGGAACCCTAACCTCAGACAAAACATAATCAGAAATGAGACATGGCACTTTCAAACTGGCCCCTAAAAACATCTACTGAAATCTTTCTTATTCACTTTTCCTATACTTTCCAGCTGGATGTCAATGACCAGAGAAACGTTGGAAGCAAGATGGTAGAGACCCTTTTAGTCTGATATCCTCAATGACTGTGTACTGGAAATCCCATACCGCCACCACCGAAGTTATGAAAAGAGAGAAATAAGCACCTATTAAATAACTGAGATTTCAGGTTTGCCTATTATAGAAGCGACAGATACTTAACAAATAGAGAAATTATTACATATTTAAGGGATAATTGGATAAAAACTTAAAATATGTGCCACTGACTTGGCAACTGAGTCAAGATACTGATACTGGAGGCTGGGCAAGTAGACCTATTACTTAGAAGTAAAATTTTTAGCAAAACATTTGATAAATATGGAAATAAGATTTTATGCCTATTAAGTCAGTGAATCCAAGGAAAATGGATGAAAGAATCAGAAAGAAGTAGCTATGATTGTTCACTATTAAAAAGCTATCATAAAAAAGATCATTTTAGAATACAACTGGCTGATTTTCAATTAGAATAAAAGGAAACAAAGAGAAACCAGAAATCTGGGGCTGCAAAAGGTTGGAAAAGCCCAGCGCCTGCAGATTCAAACCTTAAGATACACTTGACAAAAATGCTTAGTGACAAAAGCTTCATAAAACTTACCATTTGAACAAAATGACTCTTCAAAGATGAGTTGCATTTCTTTTTGTAAATGTCATCTTTACATTTATTTCTCCAGATGTCTCAGAGTAAACTGATGTTAGGTTAAGAAAAAGACATGAGGTCAAAAGGTTAAGAAAAAAAACAGATTGAGAACTTTGTCTGTAAAATAAATTCGGGTTGGGATTCTGACATAAGTAGTTGACTGGAAGAGAGTAGGTTAGAAGCCTCCTGAGATTTTGAGGATTTGTATTGGATTAAAAATATGAGTCCAAACTAAAAATTCTTTGACTGTGTGAAATTAAAAGCAATTATTGGGCCCCAAGGCATCTAGCAAAAACAGCTGCGCAAGCCATGCAACCCTCAATGAACCTTCAGCTTTAAATAGGCAAAGAACAGCCACTCAGAGGGTGGATGTCACCGAGGGCCACAGAGACTCCACACAAGGTAACTCTTCCTGCAAAGAACAATTATGAACTAATCAAGAAAATGTCTACAACTCCAGGTTCGAGGCCTTTGCAATATCTGGCTCACAAGAGTTCTGACCTGCAGGAACCAGTTACTGCTCTATGTCAATTCTTCCTTTTTGAAAATGGGAGGATTTTGGCAGTTTTCTGTCCCTATGATACCATTGTTTGGAAGGGCAGTTTACTTCTTAGCTCAGATTTTTGAAAACAAATGCGCCTCTGGTGGAGAGGATTGAACACTGCCTGAAGATCCTGGACTTCCAGCTGGAGCAGGGATTAAATAGGGCTTTGGGTGCCCCCTCAGATGGCCGGATGGTGCGGCTGGGGCAGCTGAGTGTGTTTTATGTGTGAGAGGAAGAATAGAATGGTCATTTGGTGACTGGAGGGATTGGTTACAGTATAGACTGCTATATTTTTACTAATAGTTTTCTTTTTCCTCCCAGGCACCCAGCTAGGTTGAATGTCCCAGTTTTCCTTGTAGGTCAGTAGAAACACAGGACTGCCTTCTAGCCAAAGAAATGAGTGAAATGATGTATGCCACTGCCAATCTCGGTCCAAAAAGACCAGCTCAGTTCTTCACACATGTTCCTCCTTTGGCTGCTGGACTTCTGCCAGTGCCCAGGGTGACCTTGGACACCACGCATTGCAGACAGTAGAGTCTACCAACCTGGGCTCCCGAACGAGTGTGTGATGCTCAGCTCCCAAACTCTACTGACTGGGTTTTGTGTCAGTGAGCGAGAGAAACTTCTTTTGTGTTAAGCCACTGAAGCAGGGCTCTCTTTTTATAAAAACAAAAATTATTTAATAATACCTATGGGAAGAGCACTTCAAGCAGAAAAAAAGCATGTAAGTGACTATTTTCCCTGCTTCTCTGCTAATCTGTGTTTCAGAAGAGGTGCCTCTGCCCTTCACAAATCTTTATTTGGTCCCATTGCCCAGAACAGATCCTGCCACCCATTTCCAAAGCCAAACAAAGACCAAATATGGCTTTCCCTCCCATCCTATAGAAGGGCTGGATGTTTCTCTTCATACTGATATATGCCCAGTAAGATCTGGGTTCAAATACTTGTTTGCCTTTTACCTGCAGTGTGACCCAGAGCCATTTAAAATAATTCTCTGAGCCTTGGTTTTCTCTTTCCTAAAGCCTAGTGTATTAATAAGTCCAATAGAAGTTTTATAATGCTCTGTAATAGCTCTAAATAGTTTAACAACACAAAGGTTTATTTCTATGTACAAACATTCATGTGACCCTGAATGACTTTTTAGGGCAATATTCCTCCATGTGGTAACTTCAAAGTCCAGGCTGATAAACAGCCCATCCTATAGCTTCATCTTGTGGAGCATGTGGCCTCCTTGGTCAATGAATTTGGGAAGAGAGATGAGACAATTGCCCATGGGCATCAGCTTATTGCCCAGATGAACCCATGTCATGTCCTTTACTAGCCTATCGGCCAGAAGCCATTACCTGGCCAGGCCCAACAGTAAGCAGTTTTTCTATGGCCTACAAGGGCACCAAGGAATGTCTACCTCAGTTGAATAACAACATCCTTTCCATAAGAATGTGGTGAGAACTTATATGAAATAAATTTTGAAGTTTATTTATAAATTCTAAAAGCTATATTTATCCTATAAATATAGGATAAATCTTTATTCCCCAATAGGAATATAAAAAATTTGTGAAATCCTAGAGTATGTTTAGAGAGTTATTTCCAAATTACATACTCTTGTGTTTTTATGTCTTTTGCTTTTGAAATATATACGGCTAAACCTTAATTCAATTCCGTGAACCCACACTGAATGCCCACTATGTTGAAAACACTTTTCCCAATACAGTAGGTCAGACCTGGCTCATTAATGCTAACAACAGAATGGATAAATAAGCCCTTCGAAGGATACCTGTTGAGGTTTTACTTTTATTGGGCTCTGAGAAAACCCAGATGTCATATTTCTGAGCGGTACTTTAAATGTCACTCCCTACTGTCCCCGACACAAGGGAATTATTGATTTTAATCCAGAATCTTTATTATTTATTTAACTAAGAATTTATATAGGCTAAGGGAAAATAATACTTTACCATCTCTTCTATTTTTTCCAATGTTTCATACTGTACAAAACATATTAAAACTTTAATTTGTCCCATGTATTTCCCTTAAAGATTGGTGATTATCGAATATCCTAGGGATTTCTAGTAGCTTAGCTCACCATGCGCTGAAATTTTCTCTGCAAAGTTTGATGTTATCTTTGTGTGTATGTGCCTTTATCTTTGCGCGGCTCAAACTTTTCTAAAAGGAAGTCAAACTGTCCTCTGTCTGCCTTATCCCCTTTACCCTAATCCATCTGTTATTATTCCCCTGGCTTTTCTGAGCACTGAATGTCCCTAACTTAATCTCGTTGAAGCTAATGACATGGCGATAAGAAAAAAGACAGAGGGAGAAAATGGCAGGCTGTAGATTGCCATTAGCCTATACATACATAATTGAAGATTTCAAGTGGGGAAAAGTTTGATGCAGCGTTGTTAGAACTACTCTTCAGGGTGCAATTGCCAACCAGGTTTCAAAACTGCAGCGTGGGAGAGCAGCCTGACATCAGGGAGGTGCGTAACAGGCTGCTGAGCCTCTTGCCAAGATTTAATAATTATGATGAAAATGCAGTACTCTCATTGCAAGGAGCAGAGGCTACTTAGAGTACCCCCACCCCCACATCTGCTCTGTCTTTGCTGATGGGGCCTATTGTTCACTCACTTAATATAACCATAGCTTTCAGTTTTCCAAGTGCTTCTTAACTTATCCCTCTTTATCATTTTGCTTGAGTCTTGCCTTTGAAAAATGGAACATAACCCACAGTCATAACATGTGCCCAGGGCGAAGGAGGATGACACTTAAGGCACTTGAACACAGGCGAATAAGTGCTTTCAGAGCTGGGTGTGGGCGGTGGGTTTCGTGAAAGTTCTCTAGCCCCTAAGAGTTTGGATCAACAAAGACACAGGTCAAAAGTCTACCACTGGAAGTTATTTATTTTCCTGGAAGAGTGGATGTACTTTTAATACCTAGTACATCCGCTACATGCGGCCTCTGTTTCTTTGCCCCTGAAATCACCCTTCATCCCAAATATTGCCCTTATATTTCCAGAGCATGTGGTCATTTACAAAGGTCTGCCCCACACGGTGTCTCTTGTTTTTATATCATTATTGAAGGAAGGGAACTTCTCTCTACCAAATGCATTCTGGGGGCCAGGCCCTGTGCTGGACATTTAACATTAGTTCCAAACATCTTTAAGGTATTTTAAGTGTATGATACACAAAATGTAAGATTACCTGAAACAAAACAGAGGCAAAAAAAAAAAAAAACAAGATGGAAATTTAAAATAGAGTCAGAAATAATGCAATAAATATTATTATACATTCTTGCTGTGGAAGCCACAGTTTTTGTTCCCAAGTTCGGTAACAGCCAATATAAAAAAGGGAAACAGTTTAATAACAACCAGTGTCAAAAAGGAGGCAGAAGATTGTACAATTCATGATATTCATCAGATAAAAGCAAACCAGTGGCTTAGGAAAAACATGTCTATTCTTTGGACATCCAGACAGGAATATTCCTGGAGTTTCTCACACAGAGACCACTTTGTGCTGCATCAACAGCACTGTCTTCAACACCATCCCTGAACAAGAACCAATTATAAGTAGAATTGGGTTTACTCTTGTTGAAATATAGGCTAATGCCACATGACCAGAACTAGACCTCGGGGGCGGGGGAGAGTGCCTTCCAAAATTTTGTGTCTTGGGCACCTCCCTGGTCACCCTAGTCCTGTACTTGTGATCACAGCACTCAAAGCCATATGTAGTGGGAGAAATTCTCTGAGACAATGGCTCTCAATAGGGGATAATTTTTCCTTCCAGGGAACATTTGGCCAAGTCTGGAGAGAGATTCTGTCACTGCTGTGCAGGAAGTACTGGTTGGTGTCTACTGGGCAGAAGCCAGGGACGCTGCCGAACACCCTGCAATGCACAGGATGACCACTGTGATGGTTAATTTTATATATCAGTTCGACTGGCCACAGGGTGCCCAAGTTGAACATTATTTCTGGGTATGTCTAGGAGGGTGTTTCTGGATGAGGTTAGCATTTGAACTGGTGGCACCAGTAAAGTAGATACCCTCTCAGTGTGGCACCAACATCCAATCCACTGAGGGCCTGAGTGGAACAGGCAGAGGAAGGATGAACCTGCCCCCTTTCATTTCCTGCCTCGCTTGTTGAACTGGAACATCTCATCTCATCTTTCCCTGTCCTTGGACTGGAGTTTACGCCATTGGCTTCCCTGACCTCAGACCTTTGGACTCAGGCTGGAACTACACATCAGTTTTCCTGGATCTCCAGCTGGCAGATGACAGATTATGGGAGTTCTCAGCCTCCAATCACCTATATCTGTTCCTCACATATAGGTACTGTTTATCTGGGGAACTTAATACAGCCACCCATACACAACAAATTACTGCCCAGCCCGGAATGTCCCCAGTGCCCGGCTGAGAAAACTCCGCTCCCAGGAGAGCCACACTCTTTACTTATACAAGTACCCTGCTCATGTAGCGGCTTGTTCTACAGGAAGACCCCTTTTCTACTCCCGTGGTAAATTCGTCCATCGGCCCTGCTATTGTATCACCAGTGCCTCTGTTTCTTTCCATCTTCCACTTGCACTACTTCTGCAGTCTTGGGGGCAGACACTTCCGATTGCCTACCTAACGGTGTCCCTGTGGCAACAGCATCTCTGCTCAGAGAACTTATATTTGACCTCGGAATAAAAGGAAGAGCTTTCTTGATTTAAATCAATCACGCTGACCCCATTCCTTTTTATCAGTGATTGACCTAAATATCAACATTTCATTCTGGCAATGAAATACAAGGGAAGTCTGCTGAGGGGAGGGACTTCTGGGAAAGATTTTGATTTTTGAGGAAAGGAGACAAAGTTAATGTTCCCCTTTGTTCCCTTCCTCTCTCTACCCCAATTTAAATGTGGATTCAAAGTCTGGGAGCTATGGTAGCCACCTTACCACCACAAGGTGACAAGAAAAGAGCAAGAAAAAATGGGAAGCAAAGAAAGGGGAGGGAGGAGATTGTACCCTCTTCCCACACAGTCTTTGGGAGCTTGCTTTTCCTTTCACCTCCTTCCTTCATGTGGTTAATTCCAAGTCATACTTGACATGTCAGTTTAAGGGTCTCTCCTCAGGAGAGCCTCTTCTGACCTCTCTAATTCTATACGATCTTGTTATAGGTTTGTAGCAGCATGTAAACCTCCTTCAGTTTTGCCACAGTTGCATTTTTATATTTGTTTGTGGTATGATTTCATTGTTTTTTCTGTCTTCCTGACTAGACTCCAAACTATGGAATGACTCAAATCAGCACAATGTCTCTTACTCCTTGACATTTAGACTCTCAATAAGCAATTTTCTTTTATTTGAGTGAAAGAAGCTTAAAATATCTGGAATTTAGGATGTCTTTGGTCTTTTACTCAACCTTCCTGGAAAATTATTTCATTCAGCAGAATGTTTGATAAATAGTGAGTGGGTATGAGCACAAGATTGTACTTCCTGGAAAATGCCTAGAATCCAGCTACTCTGTGTGACCAATTAAATATAAACCTCATTATGTAAGAGACCATTGAGCTGGGGCAGGCAGGACCAACTAAATTCCTCTCTGAAAGCTGAGGGGTATACAAGGAACATACTTAAAAGGAGATCCTTTACTTTCCATCAGAGTTGAGCTGAGGGGAGACTACAAGCAAGACCAAAATATTTAGCAGAAATTTATTTTGAATGCTTCAGTACCAGGCTAACAAGTGAATGAAGCTCTGAAATCATACAATCTATGGTTTACAATCCAGGTGCTTTATATACAGGATTTTATTTAAGCTTCACAGTAATGTAATAACATGAGGTGAGTATGATTATCTCCATTTTATAGAAGAGTAGATTCTGCAGATAAGACAGAAAGACAGGAAACCAGGCTTGTCTAACTCTTCAGTTACTATTCTTTTCTCTGTCCCACTGTTTTTTCAAACCTGGTTGACATTGTGACCGTCTGGTAAACTTTGGGTTTTGGTCTCAGGAATTCTAATTTAATTATTCAGGGTTTTTTTAAAGCCCTATAGGTAATTCTGTTGGCAGCCTCATTGAAAACAACTCTTCTATCTCATTTTAAAGCATAGTATCAGGCTTGTAGTGGGTTGAATAATGACCCTTGAAAAGGTGTGTCCAAGTCCACACTCCCAGAACTTGTGCATGTGATCTTATTTGGAGAATGGGTCTTTGCAGATGTAATTAAGTTAAGGATGTTGAGACGAGATCATCCTGGATTTAGGATGGGCTTTTAATCCAAAGACAGGTGTCCTTGTAAGAAAAAGAGAGGGAGATTTGAGACAGTGAAACAGGGGAGAAGGCATGTGAAGACAGAAGCAGATATAAGGCTTGAACTCCCATAAACCAAGGAACAGATGAACCACATGGGAGAGGAAAGCAAGGAATCTCCCTGTGAACCCTCAGAGGTAGCTTGGCCCTGCTGACACCTTGATTTTAGATTTCTAGCCTCCAGAACTATAAGACAATAAATTTCTGTTTTTCCAAGCCATTAACTCTGTGGTAATTTTTTACAGAAAACCTAGAGGGCTACATGGCCCCACATCCAGAGTCTCTCGGTCAGTAGGTTTTGGATGGGACCTAAAAAACACGCATATGATGAGTCACCCAGGGATGCTGACACTGCTGTGCCAGGGACAACACCTTGGGAAACATCCCTCTATACCAGGCAGCCCTTACCTATCGATCGGCTAAGCTTCCACAGCCTCCCTTTGCCTCTCTCTTGGCTGGTTGCAGAGAATGAGGTGATCCTTTTCCGACCCAAAGTTCTCACCTTCTGCACTGTCAGAGGTCATGTTAGCTGTTGCCGTCCTCAGAGATGTTCTCTAGTTTTTGCACCTTGTGAGCATTTCCAGAAACAGACACTCAAGACTTTAATCTCTTAAAAATTGCTTTTCTTTAGGTCCATGTTCTTCTTCAGACACCACTGAAATATTTCCTTTCCCCTTTGTAGGTAAATTTAATAGTAGAGTACACTGCGTCTTATTTCTTCTACCCGCTTACTTCCCCACAATAAGTTGCACATTCTAGGAGGGCCATGGTCCTTTTCCTACTCCTTAAGCCCTGATGGTCCTCAGCTGTCTTTTCTAGGCAGGTCACTGTTCCTGGGTTATTCACCTACTTACAGTGTTTCAGGACTATCCCTTTGCTGGGAAACCCTTGATCTTTATTTCTAGCGCAGATCTCTCTCTCTCTCTCTCTCTCTCACTTTAAACTCTGTTTTCCATTGGTTACTTCCCTTGGACACTTATAAGTCCTCTTCTTAGATCCCAATCTGTTAGGTAACAGGCAATAGGAAAGAAAAGAAGTCACAATGAAAATTAAAACATTTTAAACTGAGTGATAAAAATAAATGGTATCAAAATTTGTGAGATGCAGCCAAAGCCAATCTTAAAGTAAAATGTATTGTTTTAAATGCATATGGTAGAAAAGAAGAAAAGCTAATTATTAATTTTCTAAGTAGTTGAGTATTTTTTCAGGAAGAGAGACAAAAAAAAAGAAAAAAACAATAGTAAATTAAACAAAAAAATATAAGATAGAACTAAATAATAAAGACAATAGTAGAAATTATTAAACTATATAACAAATATAAAATAAAGAAAATCAACGAAGGCATAAGTTTGCTCTTTGAAAAGGCAAAAAAAAATTCAGGAATTTCCTAATAAAAACTGATAAAAATAGCCCTGGCTGGTGTGGCTTAGTGGACTGAGCACTGACCTGTGAACCAAAGGGTTGCTCGTTCATTTCCCAGTCAGGGCACATGCCTGGGTTGTGGGTCAGGTCCCCAGTAGGAGGTGCTAGAGAGGTAACCACACATTGATGTTTCTCTCCCTCTCTTTCTTTCTCCCTTCCCTTCTCTAAAAATAAATAAATAAAATATTGAAAAAACATAAAAATATTTAAAAAATACAAGTTGCAAATAACAAGAAAGATAAAGGGGATATCAGTACCAAGCCAATAGATGATATTATCTGACATCAATATATATGCAAAAAACCAAACAGATTTATAGGAAAATATCAATGATAACCCAAAAAATAAATAGAAAATTCTATGTTTATATGAGAAACTGAATTTATAATTAAAACTTTCTATTTAAGAAATATTCAGGGCTGATGCCTCAACCAGTGAATTTCTCTAAGTGTTTAAAAAATTATTGATAAAGAAAAATCAGGAACAATTAACAGAGAAAATATATCTCCAGCTTAATTTAAAGAAAGTGACTTTTGTGAGAGGAAGATGAGAAGGGGATGTTATTCAAAGACATGAAGATAGACAGGTGTAAGAGCACATAACTGGAAAGCAGTGTGTAAAAAGGGGCACACGTATTTGTTGAGTATTGAGAAATGAATCTTACTGAATTGAAGAAACCAGATTGCTAAGTCCCAGAAATAAATTGGATAGATATTTGGAGGCCAATCGATAGAGAGCTAAGAATGACAGAATGAGAAATGTTGATTTGAACTGATAAGTAAGAGCAAATCTCTGAGATCCATCATCTAAGTAAGCAAATGAAAGCAGAACGTGAGATAAATCTTTATGTGGGACAGATTTGTGAGAGCCAAGAGGAGACAAGGATTGGTGCTCAGAGGCGGTTGCAGGAGTTGAGGTATGAGGTACAGAGATCCTGGTCTGGGATAGTGTTGCTGGGAACAGAGAAGGAGCTTTGAATCTGTGGATTTTTCAAGAAGGAGCAAAGGACCCAGGAGACAGAAAGGCACTAAGAGAGGTGGGAAAAAAGAGAGTGGGAGAGGGAAAGGGGTAGGGGAGGGGGGAGCACCCAGTGCCTGGGAATGAAGGTGGATCTCTATTAAGCCCTGATGGAAGGCTAGCCACCCGAAGATCACTGTGAGTATTTTTATTTTATCTGCACAGAGCTGGTGAAGTGTCCCTTCCTCTGTGCAAACTTCTCTCTTTATCCCATCACTGCCAAACCAGCTAAACCAAGACAGCTGTCGGATGTTCTGCTTTGTCTGCTGTAATCTTGCTCCAGCTGATTCCCCTGAGTAGGTTTAGGGCAGGCTTTCCAAAATGAAGCACGATTTCGTGTATAATAAATGTGCACACAGATATCTTTATTTCTCAGTGAACTGTTTGTCCTAATCCAATAAATATTACGCAAAGGACAGATTAGAGGGAGCTAGAGTCTCCTCGCCAGCAGAATGGGCACACCGCACAGCGAAGCCAGGGAAGGCGAGAGGAGCACAAATGGTCTCCATCCTTTATATCTGCGTTTCTTCATGAATGCTCGCATTTTGTAAAACTGAAGTTCAAGACAACCTTTTCAGTTTGTGAGCAATAGGAAGCAACTGGAGATGACCACTCATGAAAATGAGAAAGGTTTCCAATGACCAGTGACATTCATTGTTAAGCCCCCCGAAGCATGGTTTTCCAGCGATGTTGTAGTCAGTGTGAAAATGTTACTGATAATTTTGCTTTCGTGGCAACATCATGGGACAGAACTTTAGAAACTTAGCATCAGAAAAGGTTTTAAACATTAGTTTTTTCAATCTAGTTATGTTTGCAAATGGTTCGCAGATGGAGCCAGCAACTTGCCCAAAGTCTCCCAGGTAAGGAAACATTATAAAAAAGTAATAACAGTAACATGAATAGCAAAGACTTATTTAATGCTTGCTATGTGCCAAGTGTTGCTCTGAACATTTTACAAGCATTAACTTCCTTCATACTATCTAACACTATAATATAGTTCCTCTAATATCCCCATTTCAGAGATGAGAAAACCAAGGTATAAGTTGAAGTCACCTGCTCAGAGTTACATTACTAGTGAGAGGTAGAGCCAGGACTCAGTGAAGGCACTCAGACTTCAAAGCTTGCATTAGGGGCTTAGATATCTTGCATGAGGGGTTAGGGAGAGAGAGTCTTTTTACTGCCCCTGTTTAGGGCCAAGATAATGCAGAACACACAGAAGAAATGAAGGACAGTGAAGAGATACATATATTTACAGTGCCATTCTAGAGAGACAGGTATTTTTAGATCATTCTCTTGAGATATTTATTGCTAATGGTGCACATATATTGGACTCTACTTTTCAGAATTGCTCCTTGTACCAAAAAGAAAACACAGAAGTTGTTCACATTATAGTGATAATGTCTAAAAGGCTTTCTTTCTCCTCTCCAGCCGTTTGAGGAAAACAGAAAATCTAAATAGATACAGACCAGCAAAGAACTGCTTCTGTCCTTTTCTCTTTGCTTTAAAAAAATCCTCTCAACCAAGTAGCACTTCCGGATCTCAGATCTCTTCTCTGCAAAATGAAGCAGCAAGAATAAATTGTGTCTGAGGTCCCATCCATCTCACGTTCTGTAATGTCATTCTCTGTTGTTTCACTCGGAAGAGAGGTGAGTGCTTCGCATGAAGCAACTAATTTTCTGCCAGCTCGGGTGGCCTGTGGTGGCAGAGCAATGGTGCCTGGCAATCGTCCTGGTCAATGGTGATAGGTACTTTTCTCCTCTCCTTTATGCAGTTTAGCCTGCACTTCAGCAAGTCCCAGGTTAGGCAGGAAATATGCCGATTCACTGCCCCATGAGGTCTGCTTATAGCCTCCCTCCCCTCACAGATAACCACGGGGGCATTGGGGTTGCCCCACCGCAGTCTTTGGGGCAAATGAGGCCTCAGCATTTTATCTCCTGTGCTTTGAATTTGGCCCTGCCTTTTCCCCACATTGTAATGAATGTGGGGCTGCTTTGTTTCCATAACCTGAACCCATCTTATGCTCAAATGTTTGGGGGCTTTTTGTTTGACTCTCCACCCTTTTTCTCTGTGTTGAAATTCTCATCCGATCACCAGCAGAATGTACATCGATCTAAAGCACCTAGTCCCGCTTGTTCCTAGGGGTCTCTTACTTGCCACTCACCCCACAGCCCCCTCCCCACCACCCCCATGGAGGAGGGTCTTTCCCCTGAATCCCAACCCAGAGTCTGGAGCTCTGCTACTGCGAAGACATCTTCCAAATGTCTTACCGGTTTCTCTGGATCATCCAGCACTTTCTAGAATTCCCTCTGGCATTCTCTGTTCACCTGTCCCATACCCAATTTCATCTTTCAACTTTCACCTTTCTGGCAGCCCTCTTACTGGCTGCTAGCCCAAAGTACTCAACACCTGGGCCCTCCTTGCATGTTCTCCAGGTCCCAAATTCCTCTTGCCTCGTGGTTTCTCTAGTCCCAGAGCAGACCGAAAGAGTCTCCCTCTTCTGTGTTGTTTCTCTTTTGTTCACACGCATTGGGAATTACCTGAAGATGGGGCTGAATTTTGTTAACTTTTTGATATCCAGCCTGTAACCCGGTGACTTCCATGTAGTGCCTGTTCCATAAATACAGGTGGAATGAATGAAGTCGTGCCCCAGGACTTTGCATCCCACCCTACCCAGTGCTGCTCACACTGCCGTGCCTTTTTATGTTGTTAAGATCAGCATCTCCTTCTCTCCTTTGGCCCTTCCCCTTCACAGCACTCACTCAACAACAACACAGGCATCGCCAGCAACTGAGGATACTTTGGAGCCTACACTTTTACTGTGCCTCCTGAAATTTTTGTTGATTTCTCCAGACATGGTAAACTAGCCCTGAAAGAATCAATTTAAGTTCATTATCTTTCTACAGCAAAGCAAAAAGCAATACATGTGTGAAGTGGAATGAAAACTAAATGAAGAGATATATGTAAATAACTTGTCCTCGGGTGCGTCAGACCTGGCTCTGGGTCGTACAGGTAGAGGGAAGCTGTCTGTCACTGTAAACTAAGGACAGCAATCAGCGTGAGTGCAAGTTCTTGACAGCACACAGCACAGGAAGAGCTGCATAAGTAATAAATATTAAACACGTTGCCTTCCCCACCGCTCCACCTGAGTTTATCAGGAGTGAAGTGGGCTAGAGGAATAAAAATAATAATTGCCAATCAGGAGGTACTTTACATACATAATTTTATAATGTGAGTTGAATCCTGTCCCCCTCTGTTCAAAGCCCTCTGATGGCTCTCCCTGTCCTCCAGCGTACAGGCACAGATCTGAGAGTGGCCTGAAAGAGCACACGTGGTCTGTACCCCATGCCTCTCTCGCCTCAGTTTCTTTTCCTCACTTCCCTGGCTCCCATCTCTCCAGGCACACTGGCCTCTTTGCTGGTCCTGAAAACATTCTGGCACACTCCTGGCTTGAGCCTTTTATACTGGCTGTCACCTCAGCCCAGATATTTTTTGCATTAGTTTCTTAAGGCTGCTGTATCAACGTATCTGTGACTGGGCAGCTTAAAGCAACAGACACGTGTGGCCCCACAGACTTTGGAGGCTGGAGGTCTGAAATAAAGATGTCAGCAGGACCATGCTCTCTCTGAGGGTTCCAGGGAAGAATCCTTTCTGGCCTCCTCTAGCTTCTGGCGTTTGCTGGCAATCCTTGGAATTCTTTGACTTGGAAGTGCATCACTTCAGTCTCTTGTTCCTTGTTCTCCATGTGGCTTCACATCGCCTTTCCTCTGTGCAAGTCTCTCTCTGTGTCCAAATTTCCCCTCATTCTAAGGACACCAGTCATATTGGCTCAGGGCTCACCTAATTTCAACTTGATTACCTCCACCAAGGACTTGTTTCCAAATGAGGTCATAGTCTGAGTTCGTAGGCTCTAGGACTCTAGCCTGCCTTTTGGAGGAACACAATTCAACCAACACACTCTTCTCCCAGTATCCCCAGAACCTACTCCCTCTTTACCTGTCACTATGTTAGTGAAGCCTCCTCTGATGCCTCATCACAGGTTCCATCTCTCACCCGCACTGTCATTTCCTCTTCCATGTGTTATGTTTCCGCTACAGCTCTTACCATCACCTCACCTACTATTTATTCTCCTTATTAATCTTGCTTTTGTCTGTCTTCCCCCCTCCACCAGAAGTGGTCAGCTCCACAAACTCAGTGATTTGTCTACTATGGTCACTGCTGTTTCCTCAGTGCCAGGAACAGTGCCTGCAGGTGGTAGACACTCAGCAAATGCTTATGGAATAAATAATCTTTAAAATCCTCACAGCACCATGAAGGTATCAGAATAATTGTCACCCCCAATTTTATAAATAGGGCAACTGATGCTTTAAAAGATTAAGTATTGCTCAAGATAATATAGCTAATGAGTTTTGGAACTGGGATTTGAACCAGGTCAAACTGACTGTAAAACTCACACTCTGTACATTATGCTGTGCTGTCCAGAGCGGAGAGGGGCTTCCTGCAGACGTGTAAGAGATTCTGCAGCTGCTTAAATTATTGCTGTTTCCTCCAGATAAAACAGCTCTTGGAAAACATCATCAAAATGTAAATCTTGACGTCTAGGTAAGTTGTCTGGCTTAGCTTGTAATGTCACTCAGACAACCTGCGACATTGGAATACACTTTGTGTATCTCTAAAGTTTAAAAAAAATCCAATTAAGCAAACTGTTCTTTGGCTCAGGTGATGGTTTTATTTCTCTGTGCAGATTAGAAAACCAAGAAGCATATGCAGTCCGTGTTCCCAGACAGCTGGGAGTTCGGCATGTATTGCTGCTTTTAAATTTTAGGCACAAGGGCTTCCAAACCAGAGTGAAGCTTGAATGTCAAATTAACAGATGCTGTGGTTATAACCCCCAAACCCTCACTTAACCAGCAAACACATGTACTGTATTTCCATAGGCAAAGAAGTTAAACAATGATCTTACTAAATCAAGCCCCAAACCTGCCAGTGAGGCAAAGGAAGTTGTTTCTATTTGAATTATCCAGATTGGCTGTCAGCGTAGATCACATCCACTGGATAATTACTCGTCTCCCTTCTTTGCTCTGCTTGCATAGCCACGGTCTAGGAGTCATTGTTCAGAGGAAATCACCCATTGCTGACATGTCCCTGTCACAGCAATGATCCTGCAATAAGCCAGGGACATTAACCAGAGCTGATAGTCATGTGAGATTGTGTCTACCATCATCAAAAGTGGGGCTAATCAATGGCACAGGGACAAAGAATGGTCAAACTGGACACAGAACATGTCCACTAGCTAGCTAGAGGTCTATATTTAAATGACAAAAAGAAAATTTTAGAAGTGGGGACCAAGGGCCAGGACCCAACATAATTATCCAGCTAAGTCAGGGAGGAACAAAAGAGAGTGACACTTCCAGGCTCCGGTTAAGGAGACCGCGAGGAACTGCAAGCATGAGTGCTCTAGAGAGGACAGATGTGTCAAACGGACTCTTCGAAGAGCTATGCAGGTGCGGTTCATTTGTGTGTCTGTTCGCCTCTCTTAGCCTGTTGTATGGGGGTGTCCTTAGTGAGAGTAAATTGAGCATTGCAAACACTGCATCATGGGAAAGAGCTGATGCTCTTATATCCTAAACTCAGCTCCATGGAAAGGAAAATCCTTGGTCCCTGCTGTTGGGACCTTGCAACTGGCAGAGGCCTCAAGTTTCTAAGGATGGTCACAAATCTCATTTTGTATAACAGATGGACGTCAACAAAAGGGAAGGGAAGCTGCTATTGGGGAGACTTTGGGACATTGTTATACTAACGCTGACCTCTCATTGGTTCATCTAACAACGGGCCATCACTTTTCTTCCTGACATGCTCTTTCTTAAGTTCCCCCAGGGAATCAGGCCTTGATATTACTCATATTTCCCAATTCTGTGTGAAATTGGTCAGAGGCCGAAAATGACATTTAGTGTGGCAGGTGTTAAATTTTTCTTTAAGGCTCTCACTTTGCACCTCTCTAGCTTGGGTAGGCCTTAGAGATTACTGTACATTTAAGTTCAGTTTCATCATTGCCATATATTGCAGTTCCAGGAACTATTGCTTTCCTAAGCCTACAAACTTTTATTACTCTATCCAAAGATGGGGATAAAGTTTCAAAATTTATTGCCCAACCTAATTCTGTGAAATATACCCACATCCTCAGGCATGCAGCGGAAAGCACCAAATTTCAAGGACATGCACAAATCACTCAATCACCACCTGCGAACAAGGAGCAATTGACATGTTGTGAAGAATCAGGTGGTTGTGCGAGGTTGCATATTACAACCTCCTTTTAGCAGCGAAAGCACTTTCAAGACAACAAGTACTGTGTTACAGACAAAATATTTGGACTACCATCTCTATTCACAAAGGTGTTCCCTCCTATTGCCCTTCTTGGGCAGAAATGTTTTAAATCTCTTTTAGGCCACTTTTAGAATGGAGAAAGCTCTGGTAAGACAAAAGCAAATAAAATGTTAGTCGCAAAGCTTGTAGTAATTTTTTCTATTTCCAAGTCAATATGCAATGGTATAGAAATGTTATCCACTAAAATGTTTTGCTTGGAAAACACCTGCGTGGAATTTCTAACAGCCATCTTTCCACCAACAAATGGAGTTTTTAGTGACTCACTTTGTGGTTGCAAACACTATCCTCAAAAGTAGAAATCTTTTAAAAAGACATGTGAATTCCATTCAGAACATTAAATAGAAGGCTTATTATACCAAAAGCACCATTAAATATGAGCTAAAACAGATTCTAGCGTGTAAGAACCCATGAGTCATGGAACTTCATAAGAATTTTAATTTATATTGTTTTAAATGTATGCAGACTGGGTAAAAGCAACAGTTCTGTATCAATACTCTATGTAGAATAATCATGGCCCTTTAAAGAGTACAAGAAACAGGCCCATAGGCTGGGAGTTACTCGACGAAGCAGGCGGACATGCTGGAGGCTCCCACGGCCTTTCCGCTTTGTTTTTTCACCCCTTGAGTACTAAAGAATTCGGCTATGCCTATGAGAAGTCCAGCCTCTGTCCTTGGTTCCTGACAGGAGTGCTATTTTTATTGATGGCACCACCCCCCAAAAACAAAAACACATCAGAGAGTATCTCACAACACGACTCAGGATGGGGCTGGCCCCATCACAGTCTTAGGGTGGGGACTTGACTGTGCCAGAAAGGCCAACAGCATCATTAAAGAGTGGAGGCTTTCGGTCTTGATGTAGACACTGAATTCAACCACATGGGCAATTAGCCAATCAATGGACATGATCGCATAATGAAGCAGTGATAAAAACTCTGCAAAGCCAGCTTGAGTGAGCTTCACAGGTAATGTGTTCTGAGGATGATGGAAGATTGGGTTTGGAACCTTCCAGTCTCCAACCTATGATTCTCTTCCTTTGGACAGTCTTATTTTGTCTCCTTTCCCTATAGGTTTGGTGAGTCATGGAACCTCAGAATATATGAAATAATAAAATATATATATATTTGTCTGTGCCCCTGGTTCCAGCTAATATTTGGTCTTGGACTCCAGGTCTTGACACAGAGCTCCTAAATCCGTGAAATTTCCTGCATTATAGGAGGGGCTTTTGTTCTAATAAGGTGACTCCTAGTGTGAATCTAGATGACGGCTGGTCACTAGAAAGGCAAGTCACGGTTAGAAGCTCGGGTCTTTCAACCTTACCCCCCATCCTCCAGAAGAGCATAGAGTGGCTAGAAAATGAGTTAATTGTTATGTGATGGAACTTCTATAAAGTCCCTGAACTATGGAGTCGATGAACACATCTGCCAGGAGGGTACCAGGAGGGTGCCAGGAGGGTGGCATACCCCAGCTCCACAGGAACTGAAGCTCCTGTACCCTGGACCCTTCCAGATGTTGACCTATGCATCTCTTCTTTAAAATATCCCTTGTAGCCCTGGCTGGGTGGCTCAGTTAGTTGGAGTGTCGTCCCACACAGCAGAAGATTTTACATGTTCAGTCCCCAGTCAGGGCACATACAGGAAGCAATGGATCGATGTTTCTCTCTTACATCGATGTCTCTCTCTCTCTCTCTCTCTCCCTTCCTCTCTCTCTAAATATCAGTGAACATATCCTCAGCTGAGGATTAAAAAAACAGAAAGCATCCTCCTTATAATAAATTGGCAATGGTAAGTAAACTGATTTCATGAGTCCTGACAGCTATTCCAGAAAATTATTAAACCTGAGGAAGGGACCATTTTGTAGCCAATGTGTAGCCAAGTCAGAATAAATTGTTGATAACCTGGGAACCTACTACTTGCAATTGGCTCCAAAAGCAAGGAACAGTGTTGCGAAGTAAAGCCCTTAACCTGCTCGGTCTGCACTGAGGTCATGGTTAGCGTCAGAGTTGAACTGAATTATAGAATACACAACTTGAGTCAGATATTTGGATGGTGTGGGAAAAAAATCTATATCTCTTTTGTCAGAAGTGAGAATAGAGGAAAACAGTGAGTGTTTTTCCTAGACAGGGTGATTTTTGGGGGGAAACTCCCAAATGTGTAGCTGGTATCAGAATTTTTGGGCAGACTTGGTGCTGTGCCCTCGACCTCAGAGTTTGACTAATTCCTAGGTATCCCTACACATCTGGATGTCCAGAACTCAGCTAGACTAACAAGACCTATTCAAAAGACATTATTTTGAGGACTGTGATGAAGGTCATGTTAGAGACTCATAGAGGGGGCACCTCTGCATGTGAGGCTCCCATATGAAGATGGTGCAGTAGAGCCAGAGAGAAAAAAAATGCTCTTGTCATTTTACTTTTTTTTTTTTTTAACCCAAGGCCCAGGGAGCACAGGAGGACTAGCCAAACCCTGATTATAGAAAAGGACTAGGAAGCAGACTAACACAGAAGATAGAACAGATGACAGAAAGGGGAGGAAAGGAAGGTGGGAAGAAAGATGAGTGACTCACTGCACTGAGTGATTCTGGAATTACCAAATCCACCAAACAGGTAGAGAAGTTTCATCTGCTCATGGCCTCACAAGGCCTCCACACCCACGTTGAAGGAAATCCACACTACAGATGTTTTATTGTAATAACATTTTCACAAAAATATCTGGATATGCCCTGTCGATGGAGATGGTATTGTGCTTCTAAGTGTTGGAGGTAGAAACAGATATTACATATTGCTTTTCGGGCAGAGGAAATGAAGTCCAGCAAAATTAAATCGCTTGTGGTCATATTCTCCTTTGCAGACAGAAGCTTTGGAGAATAAAATATCAGAAGAAATTCCTCATCACAGGCAACAGAAAATTCCAGGGAGAAGCTGGCAAATAGGAAATGAATTGATGTGAGGAAATCAATGAGGAACAACATTTTTTTTTAATTAAAAACTGAAATATATAGCTGCTGAAAAGTGGAAATTAAACCAACACTGTTTGATGGAGGGTAATAAATGAAAATATTTTACCATGAAAAATTTGGGGGATCACATCACAGTGTTCCTCTTAAATTGCTAAGAACGCTTTTCTTCATTTCATCTCTTTCCCTCCGAAACCTGATCCTTTCATTAGAAATCAGCCATGTGAAGACCTTATTGATAGCTGCAATGTTTCATCTTGTAGTTTTTAATCAGGCACCACCGTGCATGTGCAGCTCACAAACTGTGCTATGGTTGTAAGAAATGTTCTCAATTGCTTGGTGCAGCTGCTCCACGGCGAGGCCCCAGCTACCGTTAGCGATCTTAGGAGAACAGGGTGAATTGCTAAGAGTTAGCTTGGTTTGCTCATCGCTGATGGCGAAGGGAAAGCTGAGGAAATTTTATGAGCCAAAGGTTTAGCCTTTTATAGTTTCTAAAACATAAGCACGAGTATTTTCTTATTTGTCTGCATGACAGCCCTTGAGCAAGACAGTATTCTTACGACTATTGGACAGATGAACAAAGGAGGGCTTCGAGGGCTTCGGAGATTTACCCGAAGTTGTGCCGGTGGCTACTGCAGAGCTGTTATTCAAATATTCTGCCTCCACCCATTGTTTCCTAGAGCTCCCAGGCCCTGTATCTGCAAATGGGAAAAAAAGCCTCACCCAGCCTTGCACTACCCACCACTAGCTCTGAGCAGAGAGGACACTCATGCCTTTTATTTTACTTCAGGATAAAAGTCTCTTGGTCATAGTGTTACGGAAAATGAAACAACCAGACACCGAGGGGGTTAGGAGAACGATCTTTATTTACGTTCACGGGCCCAGAGGAGACAGACTCCAAATTCTGAGCCCAGAGCAATAGCCCCGCATTCCTTTTATGCTGGGCCAAGTGGGGAGGGTCTCAGGAGGCGTGGTATAGATTTGGCACGAAAGGGCTTACAGAGGTGGGAGAGAAGCATTTACAGCATTAGTCAGGGCAAATAGCATTTCATCTTTGGTATCAGTCTTGATTCCCTCTACAATAGGCCAAGGATCTCAGTGTAAAAGCTGCAAACATGAGCAAAAACAATAAACAGAAACAAACAAACAAACAAAAAACCTCTCCAAGTAAGGTTAAGCACATTAAGGTTTACCTACCCCCTCACCACCCTCTGAACCCACCTGCGTTCCTCTGCCAGAGCCCCTGCCTCAGTTTTCTGTGTACCCAGGTGGCTCTTCTTCCCTTGGCTTCATTTCCAAATCTTCCCCTTAAAGCGCAGCTGAAATGCCACCTTTTCCCTGTAAACTTTTCCGAATCACCAATACCTGCCTTTCTCTTTTTCCTCTGAACCCTTGACATATAAAATGTAGCCATTTGTACAGTGGGAATAGTATCGGGCTGGGAATCAGGGCCTTTGCTTCTGACCCTTTTGTAGCAATAAAGCTCGTGCTCTTCCGGCAAATTATGTACCTTCTCCAGGTCTCCATTTCTGCCTCTGTAAAATGGGAACATTAGGATAGATGCTCTCTGAGAGCCATAGTTACAATTATTGATACACAGTTTTACAAGTTGTTAGATACTATATTAACATTTATCAAGATCGCTTTATTTCTACATTTCGTTTCCATAGTGAAATTTGTAAGCCATACTGCATGATTCTGTCATAACTCCGTAAGGCCTCGTCCATTACGGCATTAGATTGTTCTTTTCCGATCGACTGATTGGTTGAAAAGTCACACTGTTAATCATTACATTCAGTCTTTTGAGGCAGTGCCTAAATAGAATTCAAGATGTCCATGAACTTGCAAATGTACTATCTCCTAGACATAGATAGTATGTGTATTAATAATAATAACAATAATAATAATAATGGCTAACATTTACTTAAGACATATTAACTACCAGACTCTGTCCTGAGTACTTTTTTATGTATTTACTCATTTAATTTCCACAGTAGTCATATGACATGGACACGATTGTTATCTCTGTCTTACTGAAAAGGAAATGGTAATGGATGGAATTTCAGTATGTCGCTCAACATTGCAAAGGTAATAAATGTCAGAGTGAGGGTTTGAACAGGCGGTCGACTCTGAAACCTGTGCTTCCCTCCTGCCCCACCCTCCGGTCCTTTTGTGTGTTAAAGTGTACCATGCACACAATAGAGGGGAGGCGATGTTAGATTCTTTTCCCAATCTGTGGAGTGGGGAAGAGAAGTGGGGTTTGAATAAATGATTCCTAAGCTACTTCAATCTGTGACATCTTATGAATATTTCACTCTAAATTGGCAATGGCAACATATCTGTCACAGGACAAATTTGCTTTAACCTCATCCCAGCCTTTGCCATAGTCTAGTTGAAAAAGCACTATGCAAAATTGTATAAATAATATGACTTTCTTTTTTATAAAATATATGAGTATAAATATTTCTATAAATATATTCTATACATTTATAAATATACTGCTACGTACATTCTATAAAATATATTTCTATAAATATGTTTCTATAAAATATATCGCATATACACAATGAAAGGAAATACAAAATACAAGCAGTGACTCAATTGGAAGTGGGCTTATATTGCAGCATCATTTTCTCTCTATAATTTTCTCTGAGTTTCTAAAATGTGAATGTAAGTTCAAATGAACTTCATTTTGAACCATGTAAACTAGCGCAGCCACATTGAGCCCGAGTTGAGTTTCAGTGCCCCACGCATGGAAGCTTGCTGCTTTGGCTCCGTCAAAGCCATTTCCAACCCTGCACTGAACTGAATGTGCCCAGCAGAGGAAAACATTTTCCCTGCCTGACTCGTGTCTCGCCCTCTCAGGACTGGAGTTGCAAGGGCTTTGGAGAGGGACCTGTGAGAAGACGGGGACAGGGACAATAATAGCCTGGTGGTGTGTGAAATTAAACAGGTGCTATAAAAGACAAAATAAGACACATCCTTCACCCAGGATTTCCCCACTCTGTGACAGTTTTGTTTAAAGAAAGATTAAGAATTTTTAGGAGAAAAGCTATTGACATGTAAGTCCAATTAGCTGCATGGATTTCCACCCCTGAGTTGTACAACATGAAGGTCATTTCACTCAGTAATTTCCTCTCCCTGAAAGGAGAAAATCCAGGGTCATAGCCTGAATTCCCGGCTCTCCTCTCAGCAAGGGTATCCTTTGCTAATAAGCCTGAATATCTGAAACCATGTCTCCCCAGTTGCTTAAAAACGTCCAATTTTTTTTTAAGGCAAGCACAACTGGGAAGGCCATTCTTCAAGGTAGAAGCACTGTATCTACCCGATTTACTCAAATTTGGGATTACAGGATAGGTCAGTGGACCTGGGTGATGCTTCATTCACTCATTGTTTCATTTATCTACTCAACAAACATTTATTGATCATCTACTACACTCCTGCCCTGAGCCAGACACTGGGCCCACAATGGAAAACAATGCATCCATCCTGATTCATGGAGCTGAGAGTCTAATGAGGGCCTGCTGTTAAGTACATGGGCAATTGCAGCGTGACAGGCAATTGCAGTCCTGGATTTGTGAACCAATTTCTCAGGTAGATACCAAAATATTTCAAGGTGTACAAGACTTTGCACCCAAGTATTGGTGCAGAATTACAACAAATGAGTTTGCCTAGATGAGTGCCAACTATTATTGAGATCAATTTATTTATCTCCCCAAAGGGTTCTTCTGCTGAAAAGAGGTCCAATGTGCCTCCTATCTACACTTGGTAAATTTGGGCAGCAGATACACATTCTAAATAACAGGAATTTTATTTGCAAAGCATCTTTTATCTTATTAGTGCATAATGTGCTTTACAAACTCAATAAATGACTGTAATGTATTTTTATAAACATTGGTTAAAACACTGATGTTTCAATATATTTCATGTCATAAAGTATATTAGTTTTCTAAAAAAGCCCTCCAGCAGTAATTTTGTTAGTACTTACATTAAAGGCTGTCACTTGCACTTCATAAAGCATGTCAATCTGCTAACTGACATAGGTTGGTGATCATTTTTCTCTTGATAGGAACACCATTTCCTGTGATGTTTCAGGCATAGGTCTTCTTGAGGTCTCTGTCCTCATTTTCCCTCACCTAATTTTATAAAAGCAGAAACTGAAGAAATGACGAGAACAGAAGACAAGCACACAATCACCTTTCTGGGTGATAATCCTATTGTGATCTTAGCGTGATGATAATGGGCCAAAAATGCACATGATGTTAATTTAGTGACTCGTGAGAAAGCATCTGGGGTTTAACAGAGCACTGTCGACTATGCAAAAAAAAAATGCAATCATAATGCCGGCAAGGCTCAGTGCTCTGGACGAAGCCCAAATTGTTAGTCAGCACCATGAGGGCATTTAGAGCCAAGCTGGAGAGAGGGGAATTCATGGGAAACACGGGGACATGTTCCTCGGTGCCTCCTGTCATCTACCATTTGGTTATAATACAAAAACAATTTGAGAAGACATTTGCGAAAACAGAAAAGGAGCACATTCTAGGAAAAGGGGAGGGAATAAGGAAGTACTTTGTTTTTGCTTTTGCTTTTCATTCTTTTGTGTCATTTTACATGTGCCTCATCTGATAGGTCATAAAGACATGTGAGTTTTTTGTTTTTCATAGAATTTATACTCATTTTGCAAGATGACACCACACTTGGAGATACCTCCAGACATTTGATAATGCAGAGCAGTATTGGGTAGGAATAGCAGTCAGAACTGGAAACTCATAACTGTGGGGTGGGTCCTATCGGTCACGGTTATAAGGTATTTTGGGGGAAAAAAAAATGTTACTGAGGTTCTAGGTCCCTGTAGCCATTACAAGCTTCTGTATTAAATCTGAGTTGGGCTTATGCTAGGCTTATTTTCTGGAACGTAAGTTGGATGAGGAAAAGACAGACACATGAGTGTTTAGAGCTCTAGTTTTCTGTTTTCAGGATACAGAGAAGTTAATAGCAAGTGTTTGGTCATTTGCTTGCTTCAGCTATGCCTGTGATATTTTGACACAGTCACTTTTGTTGCAGACAATTTGATATCTAAACTGTGTATCTATTAGAATTCCCTGTAGCTAATGGTTGAATATATTGAAAGTCAATATCATTAAAAATGATTTATTTGGCCTAAATTTCATTATGATTATATAAGGAATAAGTTTTAAAACTTCACAAACCACTCTTATTGGCCTGATTGTGGGAAAGAAGTGGTAAGGCGTCCCTAATGTCAAGGGCAGGGGCTCTATTAACATGTGTCTGCACCCAGGATTCTACTGTCTATACATTATATATAATCTCTAGTTTATTTCTAGACCTAACCCCAACTTCAAGTTTATTTGGTGACCTTGGGCAAGTCACTCTGACACTCTGTATGTCAGTTTTCCCATCCGTAAATTGGCGCCACGTAATACTCACCCCGTATATTTTTTGCAAGATTATAAACAGCACCAAAGGAGAAAATGTATTCAAGGCTATTGCAAAAAGTCGAAGGAGTTACAGCATTTAGTAGTTTGTTGTTTCTCTGCAATGATCTCAGCACACCGGCTCCTTGTCCTAAAGGGTCTGTCAGAGTCACGCAAGCTCTATAGAGGAGCTGCTTTCAGTGACTTGCCACAGAGAAAGCAGACTGCCCTGGAAGGGACAAGCAGAAGTGTGTAAATAAGTATGTGGGCAGAGTTGCCAGCAGCCAGAGTAGACTTCACAGCAATTTATTCTCTTCCTGTAAACTCCAGGAGGGCGGGAGAGACACTGATTTCAATGTGTCTTTTTTTAACCTTACTCGACACACAAAGACATTATTTCATCATATGTAATGATATGCCTGCATACAAGGGATAATTTCCAGGCTATTTTAAGGATCTCTGCCTACATACATAGTTATACATCATTCAATTTGTCAGAATTCTGATTGCAGTGGTAACTGATGTCTGGTCAGATGTTCATTCTGATGTCCTCACACAGACCGTGTGTAAATGAAACATAGGAGTCAGATGGGTAAAAGGAACATGAAAAGTTTTACCCTTTTCTTCCTTCCACTCCCTATCCACCCCGGCTCTCCTCCCATCAACAAGAGTATGGGGAATAAGGGGCATATAAAGTAGAAGGGACTTGGTCAAATTGCTTTTTATTGTCTCGGAAGTTTTTACAGAAGGAAATCACAAGTCTCTGAAGAAGAATCAGTATCTTCCCCTACCTAATGGCATGCCTCCTCAAAACTCAACTGCACAGAGAGGAAATACTTTCTCTCTATGGAGAGGTGATGGATTATGGTGAGTTGACAAATAACTAGGGAAGGAACTCAGAGCATAACTACCAGTGTTTGATACAGTTGCTGTAAAGTGGAAAATTGAGACCATTGATGGGATGATTTACACAAGACAAAATGGAACTCCCAAATATTCCTGAGGAATATAGCAGAGGGGCTATAAATTCACCAGAATATTTTTCTGTTCCACCTAGGCACATCACTAGACTACATTCTTCTCTATCCTTTCAGTGACATGTGCCACTCCTGGGTCAAAGCAGTTAAGAAGTGTGTCTCCCCATGCTCTCTTTTCTACCCATTGCTGAATGGAAAAGACTCCAAGGACATAGAGAAGGACAGAGACAACATGAGATAGAACACTTAAAAGGAATTCACATTAGTAAGAACGTAGCTTACCCTGACTGGTAAGACAAGGAGGAACATTTTCTTTCTACAATACACTGAATTTACAGGATAGTTCAACCGACCAGTAAAAACACTGACTTGAAGCTATGACCCAGTGCACATCTAAGCCAACACATGTGATCTTCAAGGCATGGTCTCCAATCATCGGCCTTACCTGGGAAAGTGTAAGAAATGCAAATTCTTGGATCCTTTCCAAGGCCTTGAATCAGAAACGCTGAGAATGGAACCCAGAATTCTTATAAGCTCCCCTGGTAATTCTTTTTTTTTTAATAAACTGATTTTTAATTTTATTTTTTAAAATATATTTTATTGATTATGCTATTATGCTATTATGGTTGTCCCATTTTTTTCTCCCCTTTATTCCCCTCTGCCCTGCATACCCCCTCCCACCAGCATTCACCCACTTAGTTCATGTCCATGGGTTATACACGTAAGTTCTTTGGCTTCTCCGTTTCCTATACTATTCTTGACCTCCCCCATCTATTTTGTACCTACCACTTATGCTTCCTATTCCCTGTACCTTTAACCCCATTCTCCACTCTCCCCCCCGCCCCCCGCTGTTAACCCTCCATGTGATCTCCATCTCTGTGATTCTGTTCCTGTTCTAGCAGTTTGCTTAGTTTTTGTTTTGTTTTGTTTTTTTAGGTTCAGTTGTTGATAGTTGTGAGTTTGTTGTCATTTTACAGTTCATAGTTTTGATCATCTTTTTTTTTAGATTTGTCCCCTTAATATTTCATTTAATAAGGGCTTGGTGATGATGAACTCTGTTAACTTTACTTTATCTGGGAAGCACTTTATCTGCCCTTCCATTCTAATGATAACTTTGTTGGACAGAGTAATCTTGGATGTAGGTCCTTGTCTTTCATGACTTTGAATACTTCATTCCAGCCCCTCTTGCCTGTAAGATTTCTTTTGAGAAATCAGCTGAGAGTCTTATGGGAACTCCTTTGTAGGGAACTGTCTCCTTTTCTCTTGCTGCTTTGAAGTTTCTCCCCTTATCTTTAATCTTGGGTAATGTAATTATGATGTGCCTTGGTATGTGCTTCCTTGGGTCCAACTTCTTTGGGACTCTCTGAGCTTGCTGGACTTCCTGGAAGTCTATTTCCTTTTCCAGATTGGGGAAGTTCTCCTTCATTATTTTTTTCAAATAAGTTTTCAATGTCTTGCTCTTCCCTTTCTCCTTCTGTCACCCCTATGATTTGGATGTTGGAACATTTAAAGTTGTCCCAGAGATTCCTAAGCCTCTCCTAGTTTTTTTTTGAATTCTTATTTCTTCATTCTGTTCTGGTTGAATGTTTCTTTCTTCTTCCTGCTACGAATATTTGATGTGAGTCCCAGTTTCCTTCCCTTCACTGTTGGTTCCCTGTATATTTTTCTTTATTTCACTTCGCATAGCCTTCCCTTTTCCCTCCATATGGCGACCATACTCCACCAATTCTGTGAGCATCCAGATTACCAGTGTTTGGAACCCTGCATCTGTTAGGTTGGCTATCTCTTCATTGCTTAGTTCTATTTTTGGAGCTTTGATCTGTTCTTTCCTTTAGGATATATATATATACCATAATAATGCAAATATATATATATATATATTTGTCTTGGCGCTCCTATTATGTTGTGAGGGGTGGAGCCTTAGGTATTTGCCAGGGCAGGGCAACCCACATCACTGTCTTGTGGTGCTTGTGATGCTGTATGTGGGGGAGGGGTCTGAGAGGGAATAATGCTGCTTGCTTGGCTTTCAGTCACTTCCCCTGCTACCCACAAGCAAATTGGGTCCTTCTACTGCTGATTCCCAGGTGGGTGGATTTGTGTATGTTCTAGGACCCTGTGGGTCTCTCAAACGTGCTCTCCAGTGAGGCTGACCATTTCTTCCACTGCTGCAACCCGCACAGGTTTTTATTGGCAGAGGTTGTGAGGCTTTCTTTTCCTGCACGGGAACCCTAGGTTGCACGCCTCTCTCATTCCCCAGTTGTTCCTCCTGGCTTAACTGCATGTAAATGTAGCCCAGTCCACCAGCCATTGCCTTGCCGGCCACGGTCCACCACCTGCCGCCTTGCCGTGTCCCCTCCACTCCGGCTGCCTGTCTCTGCCCCTCCTCCCTGTCTGAATGAATGTTTCTTCTTGAACTCCTTGGTTGTCGGACTTCCATACAGTTTGATTTTCTGGCCGTTCTTTCTGGTTATTTTTTGTATTTAAATTTGTTGTCGTTCTTCTTCTGGTTGTGTGAGGAGACAGAGTATATCTACCTAGACCTCCATCTTGGCCAGAAGTCTCCCCGGTAGTTCTGATGCATAGTGACATTTGAGGACTATTGTTCTAGAGATCTCAGCATCAGAATAGATCTTGAAACTTGTTCTCATAGGTAAATGGCTCAATGCTCCAAATTCTGACATTTTGATATATTCTTCAGGTATATTTGCAAATACTGGAAAAAAACATTGGAACAAAGATATTACTGACACTCTGCTTCCAAGCAGAATCAAGTTAAGAAAAAAAAGCCTTTGCATCAGGTTCACGTGCATCAGATTTGCTCGCTGACTTGTGCAGTCCCAAGCCTGTGCACTGCCCAGTTTGGGCCATTAAGGCAGGGTTAGCCAGAGGATTTGTGTGGGGTTAGAAAAGACAGAATAGTCCAGACATGTAATGGAGGGCAGCTTTTTCCAGAGCATACTTAAAGTAACTGGGACTCCTCCCAGGCACTTAAGACATTGGAAAGTTCTGCATAATTTTCCGACAGCACCGTGAATGTTCAGGGGACGTGGACTCAGCACTGGGGTGGGTGGTCCTATTAGCATGGGATCCTAGAAGCCAGTACCGTCAGCCTCTCATTTGACCAACAGCTGCCCTTTTATTCTTAAATCAAAAGAACTGTAAGGAATAAATTCTGTGCAACCCCTCCTTTATCATGGGGCACAGCAGAAGGCCCTCATAAAGATGCTTAATCCCAAGGGCAGATTCTGACTCAGTTGGACGAAATTAAGAAAGGAAAGCCTGTGCCATTTAAATTCTGTTGTCCGACCCTCCCATCGGCACCATCTTGCACCCGGAGTGTCAGGCTCATAAATGACCCGCCTCTGAGGCTGGCCCTTACTTATGTCCTATCAAGGGATGCAAGGCGAGATTTCGTGGATCAGCTGGGAAAATCCGAAGGCCTAACCTCTGGGCCATGTAGATCTCAAATGTTTTCCTGCTTGCCTTTTGTTTCAAGCTCAGGTCAAAGAGATGTTCCCTTCTGGGGAAAACTAACTCTCACTTTCTGTCCCCTGCAAGGACCAAGGCCAGGTGGGCAGCCATTTACAGAAATGTTGATACAAGGGTCCACACAGCCTAAGAGGAAAAGATAGGGGGATAGGAGAAAACTGATTTCTGTGACTGATAAGGCTGGGGCTAAGGTAAGGTAAGAGAAACCCACAATTCACTTGCATAAATTAGTGTTGCCAAAAAGCTCAATAATCAAGATCAATGATATTTTAATGCACACTTTAAAAAATCTAAATTAAGAGCAAAATATCCACAATGAACAAAGTATCAACATTTAAATGAAGATGGGATTGGTATTAGTGAGATTTCCTTTTGACTCAGGCTCCAGTGGTTCTCCAATAGCACTGTCTGCGATGATCAGCCAGAAAGTGGAAATATGTTTGGTCCTCTACAGAGCAGATGGGTGGGTGATTAGTGAAAGCCAATGCCCCGAGGTCAGGATTCCCCATGGTGAAAAATAAAGGCAAGAGGGAGATAAAAAAGAGGCAAAAGAAGAAAAGGAATAAGGTCTTGAATCTGCATAAAGTGTATTGTATGAATCTGCATAAAGGCATTGTAGTAAGAACATTGCATGGGTTGATTTGTTTATTTTTCAAAACAGTATGCAGGAAGTATGATTATCATCAGCACTCCACAGACAAGGAAAGATTAGATTAGTTGTTCGAGATCACAGTCAATGGCAAAACTGGGATATAAACTGGCACTTGAGAGCTCTTCTTTTTAACTAGTATGAAGACCAGGAAGAAAGGAGGGACTCAAGGAGGACATGAAAGGGCAGGAAGCAGTACCATGTTTTCGGTCCTTTGTGGTCCTCTGTAGCAGAGGAAGCACGAAGAAATGGTGGTTGTGTGATGGAGACCAGTTTAGCATCTTTGAACAGGAGACAAAAGCATATCTGAGACACTGGCTGTTCTGCTGGCACAAAACATCTACTTAATGTTGGTTGTTTTCACATCCTGACATCTTCCAATTGACAAAGAAATGTTTAGCATGCCATGAAATGAACAGGCGCAGAGCTGAGCAGAAGGCGGCAGATGACAGGGACTGCAGCCTGTCTGTGTATTTGGTCCCCTCCCTCCAAAACGGGTCTCGCTCTGCCTCCTGGTCTCTAAATCTTCCTCCGTAGAGCTCAAGAAATAACAAAGAGAGATGGGTATATATTATTTATTTACTTACTTATTTATAGTGTATCTATGTGTATCGTGTAAGTATTTAAAACCTGACTCGATCCAGTGCAACAAGAATGATGTCTCAATTCCAGGAGGGAACACGTTGTGCAGGTTTAAGCATGATAGATGGGCCGGCCTCCCTTGCTTAGTAAACTGCAGTGAGAGGAGCTGAATAACCCTGAAATTAGAATGGCGGTGGGAGGGGGAGGGTCATGCTGCTGTAATATTACTGGAACAACATGCAGAGGAAAGTAATTTACTCTGAAGTGACAGTCTGAAGGCAAAAAAAATAAACTAACAGGAGGGAGTTTAGGCTCATTAGCAGCCTGGTCTCAATATTTCATTATTAATGATAATAAAAAGAAGAAAGGAGGGAGAAAAAAGCATAAGAGTAGGTGCCCCTCCCTCCCTCTACACCGCCCGCCGCCCCCCAACACGCACACAGAGCCAGCTCCTAGGCTCACAATAGCACAGCCTCCAGAACTCAACAAAGGGCACCGCAGGAGAAAGGAAACACCAGGCAGGGTGAAGAATGGGCTAGCTCTGGTCCTGGTCTACGCTCCTCTAAATGTTTGAATCAGTGGTGCCCCTCTGTGGGGTTCTGCCTAATTTATTAGAACCTCTGCCACAGGCAGCTGAGTGCCCCACCGATGCTTCGCGGGCCTGGCCTGGATGAACAGCAGTGAAAGTGGCGACCACACCAGACTGCCCCTGGGATGGCTCAGGCGACACTCCCCTGCACAGGAGGCTGCCCCCCACCCCCGGAGACTGCATACCATCTCCCCGAGACAGGGAAGGAACAAAAATATGGGGAAGCCAAGCTCTGGTCTGGATGCAAAAGAAAACAGGATACATCAAGACTGTAACTAAAGCCTAAAAATAAGATTCTACAGTAACCAACCATGCTGGATTCAATTTAATTTACAATGGCAAAGGAGCTATCAGGCTCACCTGTTGCCCAAATAAGAAAATGAGAATTGTCTTCTGTGTCACCAGGCTGCCTCTTCTGACAAATAATTTGCTGTGAATAAAAGATACACTTTCTTTTTGACATTAACTTTCAGAGCCTCCCAGTGAGGCTGGCCTGATCCACTTTTCTTGGACGGTTTCTGAGTATCTTAATACTGGCTATATTATTGTTAATACTATTGGGCAAGATGGTAGCTGCCTTCCTCTGCTTCTATCACCTAATGTCACTGAGCAATTAAAAACATTCAAGATCATCATTTCTATTATTTCCTTTTCATTTATTAACATGATAGAATTTTCCATTTGACCAACAGACACATGAGGGTCTACCACTTTGCCGGGCACAGCACAGGGCTAGAATGAATGAACTAATACGTGGTCCCTTCACTCTTGTTGCTTATAGGCAATTGAAGGAGACCACTATAAAGCAGTAAACACAGGAATAAGCATAGAATGACGAATTGCATTAGATGGCATGAAAAGAATGATCCAGGAACTCTGAAGGAGCCTGAGGGGTGGGAATGCTACTTTCTGTAGGGTGGTCCAGTTGGCCTCTCAGAGGAAGTGGCATTTAAGTTGATACCTGAAGGAAGCAGCTGCCAACCTGAAAATCAGAGGAAAATGGGAATTCCAAGCAGAGGGACCATCCGTGTACAGAAGGCCCAGAGTCAGAAAAGAACTTCCCATTTCTTGTTCAAAAAGGAGGAAGGCCAGTGTCTCTGGGGCGTGGTGTCGAAGGGACAGTGGCCTTATGTCACTGGAGAGCAGTCAAAGGATGTCATGAGAACCTCAGAGTTCAGTGATAGAGGTTGAATTTTATTCTGAGTTCAGGGGAAGCTTTTGGTTTGTTTAAAGCAGAGGAGAGACATGAACATATTTACTTACCTTTCAAAAGGGCCTTTCTGGTTGTCATGCGCAGAATGGAGGGTGGAGCAGGCCCAGAAGCTGGAACACCTGCCAGAGGGCTTTTTAGTGGGATAGGAGGGAGGTGAAGTGAAGACAGAAGGATGCAAGGAGGTCCAAGGTCGTTTTTAAGGAAGGAGATACAGGATGTGGTAAGAGACTGTAGTTGGGCCCAGGGAAAAAGAGAGATGTTGAGAAAGCCCGTGGAAGTCTGGCTAAACCCTCTGAAGCTAACCTTTCATATAATAAAGAATATGGCAGTCAGTGAGTCTAGACAGGGACACACACTCTTTCTAAGTAAGGTCAAGTCTGCGGACTGTTTTGTCTTCCTGTAGACAACTATGCCCAGGCCCCAGAGACTATCCTACCCAACTCCACCTAGTGGGTCAGGAGGACTAGGTTCTCGTAGTGATTTTCCCCTCCTGTATTCCAGATCCCTCTCTGCTTTTCCCCTTTAAGTCCAGAACTTGACGGGCTCTGCGGTGGGGCAGGCCAGCCTGCAGAGCAGTGTTTCCCAAACTGTGGTCCTTGGACAAGCAGCAGCAGCATCAGCTGGGGGTGTGTTAGAAATAGAAACACTTGGCTTCCAACCCAGATCTACTCGGTCACCTGTGTCGGAATAAGCCCTCTGGGTGATTCTGACCCACCATGATGTTTGAGAACCGCTGGTCCACCTCCGCTCCATGGCTGCCCCATCCAACACAGCAGCCAATTGCCACACGTGCCTATTGGAGCCATGGAGGTGTCCAGCCTGAGCTGAGGTGTGTAATATCGAAGGCACATCAGATTTCAGAGTCAGTACCAAAAAAATAATACAATATTTGGGGTTACATGTATTATTAAAATTAAAATGAACTTCACTTGTCTTTTTTTAACCTTTTTTAGTGACTTTAAGAAGTTATCATTACATGTGCAATACCTACTATATTTTCACTGGACAGCGCAGCTTTCAAACATTGCTTCTCCAGCTTCAGTGTGTACCAGTATTGCCTGGGGGATCTTGTTAAAATGCAGATGCTCATTCAGTAGCCCTGGGGTGTGGCTGAAATTCTACATTTCTAGCAAGCTCCCAGGAGAGGCAAGGCTGTCGGCCTGGGGACTACATTGTGGGTATCAGAACACCAGTACATGTTGGGAAAGTTTCTCAAATGTGAAATCAATACACCTGTCTTTAAGTCTCATCTCTGCTTCTTGTTGGTTATATGATTTTGGACAAGTCATTTTTTAAAATGAAAAAATGTAGATAATAGAAATAACCACACAAGGTTATTGTTAGGTTTCATAAAATGATGTTGCTGTAATTATTTTTACATTATCAAAACCAAGTAAATCTAAATATTATTCCACACTACACACACACACACAGTCAAGCGCTAGACAGACTAGAGTGAGAGACGCACACAGCCAGTTTCCTCAGTTTCTAAGAAAATTCAGGCCTACAGGTAAACATTGTAATGACTTGGCTATTCCAAAATGTTTCTAAATTATCTCTGCCTCTATTCTCTGAATCCTTTTGGTCAAGGAGAATTTGTCTGAGAAGGGTAACAGTATTTGGCCATCATCCCTCTTAGAAGCATTTGGGTCTGGGGTCAGTGGATTTTATTATTTTCCAAAAGGGTGAGGCCCCAGAAGGGTGGGGGCCATTATCCTAAATATTCAGCTAAATATTCAGCTCCAGGTCTCAGAGAACCAGAGCATCTACAAGGCTAGGTGAGCTTCATCAGATCAGACTTCACAAGCAATTAGCAAGTAACCAAACTCCTAGAAAGAGCCACTTTGCAGCTGGAGGGAAAAGAGGACAGACCTGCCCTTGCAACTTTGTCATCATTAGAAAGATGGGAAAGGCGGAGAAAGATACATAGAGCATTAGTCCCTTAAAGCATGATTGTCTTGCTGTGAGTGACAACATCCATATGGTGGAGATTAGCCCAGCTCTCCCTCTAGGCCCATGGTGCTGGGAAGACAACGTGCAGGAGAAGACGAGCAGATGCTCAGAAACTGAGCCTGGGTTGTGCCAAACACTGTGCTAGATCCTCAAAGTAGAAAATGCTGCCATTAGCTTTAACAGGAAGGGATTCTGATTTATTATCTGCTGGCAACAGATCCTTTCTCACCTCACCACACACACACACACACACACACACACACACACACACACACATCCCTTAACTTGTTTCATCCCTGCCCAGCAAGGAGAGTTGTGGAATAGTTTCTTCTATTATAAAAGTTACTGATACCTTAATTTGGAATTTGGAATTTGGAGTCAGGGAGGGCAGGGCACCCTTGAGCTTTCTAAAAGCAGCTTTCTCTAGAATGGGAAAATGCTAAGCTACTTAGACAAGATTCTGACCCTGAATATGCACTGCTAGCCTTGCTGGTGACACACCTCACGCACAACGGAGAAAGCTATGTACACTGGAACAGCAGAAGACCCAGTTTTATTTACAAGTCCACCTTAACCCACAGACAGAAGATTAGTGATGTCTCCTCCCCGGGCCTTAATCGTAACATTTTAAAATTAGTTGCAACATTTTATTGTGGTCTACCAGGTCCCCTCAAACCATAATATTCTGCTATTCCAAAGGGTAATTTTGTTTACATAGGATAACCACCCTGCAGGGGGCCCCTGTGCTGATGGGGCGCATGCAGTGCCCTGTGGAGAGCAGGCGCTACGGCGAGAGGGCTGGGAGAACACAAACACCATGACCGTGACCCCCCAGATCAGTGTCTGAGCGGCCGCCGAAATAGGAGCCTGTCTGGGGCAGCAGCTGCCTTTGTTCCCCACTCCTCTGAAGTGAGACTTTCAGCACATGAGGGAACAAAAGCACAGGTGGGTTTCAGTCGAACAAACCAGGGTCTAAGCAAATGTGACATTTGTCATCAGGGCCCTCCCAGTCCCCTTACATCCCAATCCAAAGGCCATGGGTTTTGTGATCTCTTTGCTCTCTTGTAAACAACTGCTCTCCGGGAAGAAAAAAATCTCATTAGTCTCAAGAAAAAAAAGGAAATTTGTATTTAAGAACCTATTATGCACCAGGAACTTAAATTAGAAAGCTTACTTAACCTTTGCTACTGGGGCAAAGACCAGGATAAGGCTAGTGAGGCACCTACTTGCCCGGGCTGCATCAGAAAGCAAGCACTGGCTCCCAGGTCAGGAGGTCAGGGCTGACACAGGCACCCCCGCCCCGAGCACCTCCTTCAGTTTGACACCTAGGCATGTCCCTTGCCTCGACCTGGTCTGGCCCTCTTGGCTCCTTTTGTACTTGTAGCCGCATGTCATAGGTATGGAATCTGCCACAGGGAGGCCCAAAGTCAAAGCCCTAGGGATGACATGAAGACCCACTTGTTCGCTCTGCTCCAGCAACATAGCTGTTAACGCAAAGACCCTGGAGAGTTTAGAAGAGCCTGGTGGTGTGGAATTCTGGGGCTTTCATTTCCCAGCTGGTAGCCTAGGTCACCTTACTTACTAAATATTCTTCCAGTTTTCTCCTCTACAAAAAAGGGAATAATAGTCGCACCTACCTCGTGATGTTATAATGAAGATTAGAGAAGCGTTTAAAACTGTGCTTGGAACAAATACATGTCAATGCATATTAACTACTTGATGATGGTGATGGTGTTGATAATGAAGATCACGCAGTGATGACAATGACAACTTGATGAATGTTGGTTGTTATTATTATTATCACATTCGTCACTTATAATGCTCAGTGTGTTGTCCTTCCCATGAGGTTTTTGTTTATTAGTAGGAACAAATATTGAATCTAGGCAAATTATTTTTTGCAGGACTTACAGGAACGGCCTCAAATCACACAATAAATGTCATTTCCAGCTCTAATGGCTGAACCTGTGGCTTTGCACATTAAAGAAATGGCCCTCCCTTCAGAATCCAGAACTCAATCCAACAGGGAGAATTTGTCAGGTATATTACAAGTTGAGGCCATGTGCACTCCAGCACCAGGCCAGCGCTTCCTAAACTTTTGCCCCAAGGAGCCCAAAACGTGCCTCCTCTTCAGCTTACTGACTGCTTCTCTGGGACGTAGTCCAATCCCTTGGGAGGCCCTGGCCCCAAGAATGTAGGGTTGAATGACCCTAGCTGGCCTCCTTTCACAGTCAGTTACTTCCCCATTAATTGTGTTGTTAATAATCCACAAAGCACCTTTCTCTGGCAGTGCCAGTGCCTTGGGGAAGAAAAGCAGTGGCTGGTGTTATTTAATTGACCTCCTCATTAGCCGTGCTCGCGAGCGTGGTCATGGAGCCAGGATCACACACAGACTAACTGCTGGTCCCTGAGCACAGCTCTCGTCCATCAGAATCAGCTCCTCAAAGACTGTTGTGCAGAGCTGCACAGGGTGTGGAAAAGCTGCAAAGCCCAACCGAGGTCCCGATGGTGGCATTAACCTCTCCTTCAGCCTGCAGAGGAGTGGCCGACTCACTTGTTCTTCTGCACTTACCCGTCTTTAGGAAGGACAGATACAAAGCAGGTGACAAAGGAAAAGTGAAGACTGAATCCCTGCCCTGGGGGCACAGAGCTTGGCACCCAGTGAGACTGCCCAGCAGAAACCATGTGCTGTGGCTTTACTTCCTTGGGCTGGTGTCCCTGGTCCCTTCCATAGCTGAGCTGCTTGTCTCCACGCTGACAACTCTAATTTCATCAGCCCAAAGAAGAGCTGAAAGGAACACTTGATGGATGTCACTCTGGATGTCACACGGGATGATGCCCAAACACCCACTGAGCCCATGGGCTGAAGGGAGCCTTGAAAGGATCTGACATTAAAATACTACCCAAGGGGTAGGATACTGAAGTGTTGGGGACATGGGCACCAATACTATGGGTCCCATGATCCGTTTTTGCTCTTGCTCTCTTTTGCCCTTAATCTCTCTCTCCCTCTGCTTTTTCCCACTTTTTTGGTCTAATATTTTTCTGGCGATAAACTGCATCCCCCACCCCCCACACACATTCGCTCAATCCCAAACCCATGAATATGTGATACCCCCTGTGCTGCACGCCTGAGAGAAGATAGAAGCACAAATAACACATCTGATTGTGACTTAGAAAAACAAGAGCCTCCTCCCCGTCTTTCTGAAAAGAGCCTTCAAATGCTGACAACTCCCTTTGTGAGAAGAACAAAGACAGCCCATGTGGTAGACCTGTGGAAGCAAAAAAAAAAAAAAAGGCCCCAGAGAAAAGACTTGAAGAATGCAAAACCAGACTTTGCTATAACCAAAGGAGACAAACTCAAAACCAAGACAGGAAGAGATGATGTGGAACCTGAACGGGAGATGGGCTATTGGCTGGGCAGGGACCTGCAGAGAGGGCTTTGGATTAAGGAAAAACTGTAGGTACCACCTCCCCGTTTGTGTGGATCTCAGTTGTGATTCTTACCAATGACAAACAGTTTCTTCCTAACAAGCATCAGGCGTTGTGATCGCAGGCCACATGGTGGGCTGAGAGTTTACGATGACCTGATGCCTTATAATAAAGAGGAGGAGGGCATGTTTTATGGGCATAGTGGCTAGGTTTTGAGCTTCCGGGCTGAGATCACAGGGGAGGGCCCTTTGCACAACTGTAAACAGGGAGAGGAGGCAGTCAGCCAGCGGTGGGCCATCTTATTATACTTGTACTTTGCCCATTGTAACGGTCTTGCCCCTGCTGCTTACTACAGCCTGCACCCCTTCCCCCACATCCACACAAACCCCTGTGTCTTCCTGGGTACGTTTTGCCCTGTGATAACCGTCACCTTTGTGTCTCTACTTGTTTGTGTGGAATGACCAAGCATTCGGCTGAGTGAGAGGAAAGTAGGCTGTAGAGGAAACTCTTAAGCACGAAGGGTCTGCCATGCCCACCGCCCTTCTGAGGGAAGCTGACTCTGCAAACGGGCAACCGGCATCTCATCTGGCCGTCTGCCGGCAGGAGGCCTGGCTCAAGTGCTCTGCTCACCAGAAGTAATAAAGACCAACTGAATAGTGAGTGCCTCTCTCAGGGAGTTTGTATGTGAGCCAGAGGAAGATAAAGAAGGATAAAAAGAGGAAGAAACGAAGTAAAGAAAAGGGCTTCTGAGGGACTAACAGTGAAGCCTTACCCTGGGATTACAACAAAGTGCAGAGGCCCCCCGCTGGACGGCGGGAGCTGCTCAGAGCCACTGCCTCGCTGATTCTTCTTCCTGGACCACCTTCCCCTCATTTGCCTAGGCAATTTCCGCCATTCCCAAGGCGTATACAACCTGAGAGATTAGGAGAGATGCGGGCGGGAACACCTGGAGAACACTCATTGAAAAATGGTGCCTGGAAAAGTTCAGAAGGATAAGGCGATGGTAAAGCCTCACCTGGAGAGGGCAGACCCTCAGAAACATCCCCGGTTCTTGCCCACAGGCTGTCTTGATGCTTCATCCCAGCTATGCCAGAGGACACTCTGCACTGACACGTCCTCTCCCAAGGTCATGGTATTCTGGCGGGTTGGCTCTTAGTTGCAGAAACAGCTGAGCTTTAATCTAAGCAAACTCTGATCTTGCTTTTAATCTTTTAACAAGATTACTTTTAACCTATCTGAGTCCAAGGTGAACAAACCAGTTTCAGATAAGAAATAATAATAAAGTAGGAAGAAAACTAAGTTAGATAAAACAGTTGGTTTACTTGCTTGCTTTCTTTTCCTTTCTTTCTTTTTTTTTTTTTTTTTTTTGCTGGACTTTTTCTGGGAGACACAGTGCTGAGATGGAAATATTTAGGTTTTATTATAAGACAAGACAAACCTGGCACTGAATTCAGCCTCAGCAACTTACTAATGCGAAGACTTAGATAAGTGTTTTAACCTATCTGAGCCAAATTTCCTCAAGTAAAATGCATATATTAATAACTGCCTCATAGACATGTAAGGAATAAATGTGATAACACACATAGAAAATCTTGAGTATATTTGGTTGTAAATAATTGTTTATTTTATGTGCTACTATATTGAGATATCAAAATATATTTCTTCCACACTCTATTTCCCCTTTTCCTTTTCCTATTCCGGCAGGTAATTGTTTGGGGGCTCCTTCATTCAATAAATATTTATTGAGAGCCTACTATATGATGGGTGCCATTGTAGGCACTGAAAATGTTGCATATAAAATATACAAAGAGTTATTTCCCTAGAGCGAGGGACACCAAAAAGTGGAAAATGTAACCAGGCTTCAAAAGAAAAGAAAGAACACCAACAAAAATTGCAATGGCTTTTGCTTTCAAAAGCCTAAGCCACCAGTCGGAAGGATTTAGATCTAGACACAATGCTCTGGCAGGAGCAGCGGGATAAGTTTGGCTCCCAGACTACAGAAAGATGACGTGGGCAAGAAATCGGGGAAGCAGAGATGGACGGTGTGGCGGTGCAGGTCTCCTTGTTCCCGGGAGGCAGCAGAACTCCAGAGAGACTAGAGTCCACCTGGGACAGTTTGTGGACTGGCCACCTGTATGTATGTTTTGTTTAGCCTGAAGTATGACCCATCCTTTTTTTTTTTTTTAAAGTATCATGGCCTGAAACTCTTAAGAGGTAACTGAGCCCACCTCTTAGCTTATAGATAAGGAATTGAGGCTGAAGAGGTACAGTGACTTAGCTAACTCACTCAGTAAGAGAGTGGGTAACTGTGTGCATAATCTAGATGTAAACAGCACCGAGCACAGGAAGCCAGGCTCTGAAAGGTGTTCTAATTCAGGGTGCATTAAAAACTACCTGGGGAAAACAAAAGCATGTGTGTTAAAATGCAGATTCTCAGGCCCCACTCTGAGTTCTTCTGCTTCAATAGGTCCACAATGGAGCCAGAGGAAACTGCATTTAATAGGCACCCTGTGATGCAGGTGGTCTGGGGACTAATTGCCACCCAAGGCCTCTCCGCTGCTGATTTGTATGGAAACCCACAACCTCTGAGATGTAATAAGGTGATCTCAGTCCCATAAAATTCCTGGCTAACTCGGCTCCCTTATATAGGTGTAAGCCGAACCTCTTCAGCTGAGTTATGGTGTGTATTTGCATAAATTACCATGCAAAACTTGTTAATATTTCCTAGATATCCTTTTTCATTGCTCCATTACACAAGGCTTTGTGCTTTTGTTTGGGGCTGAATGTCAGCCAATCTGAATCCACAATTCTGATGGCATAGAACTTAAGGTGGTAATTTATTCCCCTCATGGAGCCCTGTGTCACCTATCTGTCCTAAGAAATGTTATCTGAAATCAGTTGAATTTTATCATGCAAATTACAGGAGGTGTTATCATCATAAGCAGCAGGAGGTTCCTGATTTGCTATCATTTACGAGTTAAATGAGGTGGGCCTGCGAGGTGGAAGGGAAGAGTTTGGGAAAAAGAAAGGAAGGGGCAATGAAGGGAGGGAAGCCACCCAGGGGTGAAGCTGTCAAGGCTTTGTGCCTTCAATAAAATGAGGCTTCAAAAAAAAAAAAGCTTGGATTTGCTTGATATAAAAGACTGAAAAAGACTGTGCTTTTTAAAGAGGCACGCGAGAGAAGAGACAGGACATGAGGTAGCTACTTTGTGGTTATTTCTAGAGAAAGTTACACTTGGATTGGTCAAAGTGCAACTGCAATGGCAGGGGATTTTGGCTTCAGCAGAGTGAGATGCAGTCAGGACCTTGAGACAATCAGGTCTCTCCTCCTATTTTACAGGTAAGGATACTGAGACCTACAGAGGAGAAATCACATGTTCAAAGTCAAATAAGTAATTTGACAGTAAAAATCACACATCATGATGCCCAACCCTGCTGTTGTTTCATGCCCTCTTGCTGTTAGTCTCTCTCTGACTCTCCAGCCCATCATTAGAGCTTGCGTATTCACACGGGTCCTAGGGAACCCAATCCCAACCAAATTCTCTAGTTCATTTCTACTCCTTTCCTTGAATCGAAACTTACCGCATTCTCTTGCATCTGTACTGGAATACTGAACCACAACTGGAAAATCCTTCTCTTTAAATTGTGTTGTCCCCCCACCTTGTTCACAGATCGTTGCCCCTCTGGGATCTTCTTCTCCACCCACACAATCTTTCTTTCCGCGAGCCCATCTCCAGCTCCTGTCGCACTCCTGCAGCCCGCGCTGCAGTGTACTCTGGGCTGGGAAGCACTGCATGGAGCATTCCTGCTTGGTTATGTTCTCTCCCCAGCGGTAATTGCAAATGAAAGGAAATATAAAGGAAACCATGATATGAGTTCTTTAACCTTCGATATTGAAATTTCAGCCACAATTATAGCAGGCACCTTAGAAACGTGTCAAGAAAGAACCGCTCCTTAATGACTTCCCTCAGGCCACATTGGTAAGGAATGCGGAATTTATTTTCTTTTTCCCCAGTTCTGTGTGTCTCCTTAAAGGTGACTGAAAAATAGTAACAGTGGGGAGGGCATGTGGAGAGGAATCATGGTAGAAGAAGGCACAGAGGCTGTAGAGAGAAATATGGATTAAAAATGAATTGCAAGATCCTCAAGCAAACACAGAAAGACAAGTTTAATTGTGGAGTAGAAGCACTGAAAAGAGCTGGTAGGAAGCTAAGTGGTCAGAATGACCAGTGACCCAGGAGTCAGAGCATCTAGATTCTCATTCCTGTTTAGCCTCAGTTACACATTTGAGCTTGGATAATCCAAGCGGCTCTCTGGCCTCTGTGTTCCACTCTATAAACTAAAGTGTAGAAGGGAATGATCTCTATCACTGTATAATTCTAAATGACCTTATACCTGCAGGAGTCATTGGCAACAGGCCTGTACTAACACTAGGATTTCTGGAAGAGACACCATCCCTGTGGTTGCTAAAGTTTTCAGGAAACTGGCCAAGGTAAGGAAAAGATCATTAATAACTAACAGCAAGCAGGGCAAGACCGCGTAGTCGGATGACAGGGACAAGGAATGAACAGGTGGAAAAAGGTGTGCTGGTTGCACATCTCGGTCTCTTTCAGAAGTGATTCATATCATTGCTCCAGAAAGTGAGGAAGTCACCTTCTGCCTGTTCCGCAGGGTGATAGATCACATGGGGACAGGATTCACCAAAACCTGAATCACAGTGATCGGGGTCCCTCTGAACTAGACCAATACCTCAGTCCCCAAGGTCTGTCATTACCTAGGATTAGCTTTAATAACAATGATAAGAATTTCCCTTTAGATGGAACCACTTCTTTTCCTCCCAAAGAATTTTGAGCCCAGTGGCAAATGGAAAAGGGATACTTATTTGGGGAGTGCCCCAAGGTCACAAGGTCATGGGGAGTAGGGGAAGGTGGTAGAATTGGAGAAGTGAAATACTGGTAACAGGAGTTAATACCTCTTATCCCCAACCTAGAGGCTGCTTTTAACTCCAGCTCACTGAGTTGGTTAAAAAAATTAGTGCAATCCACAAGGGATCTGGGAGATTTTTTTTCCCCCAATCTAGCTGCATTTGTGACTGTATCATAAGGGAGGAATGAGAGAATCTCTCTCTCTCTCTCTCCCTCTCTCTCCCTCTTTCTTTCTCTCCCTCTCTGATCTATAACAGAGAAAATCAAGTTATGACCTGCATTCTTCTTTGAAGACTTAACATTCATCATGACCTGAGCTTTATGACTGAAGGCCAAGAATTCCTGAGAATAAAACATTCTTCTGAACCTAACGTGTTAAGTGGTAAGAAATGATGTACTAACCCTATTTATGCATTCCATGGGCTGATTCTTCCCTGTCAGTGACCAAACCTCCGTGTGTTATTATGGTTCCAAAAGCTGTAACCACTTGGTTACTTCCTACTTGCCTGCTCCTCATATTTCCTGTCGGACATTTGGTTCAGGGTCTTCAATCCCTGGGTGTGAAGAAGAATATGTTGTCTGTCTACAAGGCATCCAGCTGGGTTTTGAGGTTATAACATATTTAATTACTGGGAAAACACCACTCAAAATAAAGGAGATGACACAGATAGAGTCCTTTGCCTGCCACTGACACCTTCTTGGCCAGAGAGACAAAGGTGAGGAGCCCAGAAGCTAGCCTGCGAGTGGATCTTGGTGCTTTGTTTCTGTGATGCTCTTCATGCACGGGAAGCATCAGTGCCTAGTAGCCATCCCCTGGCTGCCATGTTTGACAGTGTCTCAGACACACATTCTGAACATGGGCTGTCCCTAGAGAAGCTTCAGTGCTTAATCCTGTCACTGCGAAGCATCCATGCACAGCCAGACTACAGGCAGACCCAATGTTCTCAGGGAATGGCTGTCAGTCATCAGCAATCCTGCAGCCAGCAGGATCACACAGTGAACCGGCACGTGGATGGGCTGGAGCAGAAGGTGGGGGGCACTCCGACTGCAGAGGGTGCAGCCAGTGCAGCCCACGTGAGATTCTGATGTGCTTTGAGGAGTTTCAGATGGAAATGATTTCCAGGACGTTGTCCTTTCAGGCATTTTGCTACCGTCACTCTTGGAAGGGGTCACCTCCACGGTCTCTAAAACATCACCTGCTAGGGTTGAGCCATCACTTCAAGAAGAATGTCTGGTGGCTTCTTAAGGGGTCAATCATTCATCCATCAATTTATCTCCCAACTAACATTTAATGAGTAACTGCTATATCCATAGCACCGGCTATATAAAGTGGAGTTTGGAACAATGTGCCTCATCAAAGATAAAACTTGATGTCCTTGGCTGACAAAACAAAAACCTATTTTTAATATCTTGTTTAAGACCTGGGTAGCTCCCCTAAAGCCATCGCTCTGAGTCCTATCTTCCCATCTCACCCCCGCCCTGCAAACTCCTTTCCCCTTAAACAATGGGAGACCTAGATTAAACAGCTGTTTTTTAAAATATGCTTTTTGCCAAATACTCTAACACAAACTATCTTAAACATCCTAATGCATCCATGGGTATATGTCACATTATTAATAGCACCATTTAAAGGTAATATATCTGAAAGTGAATGAGCTTCAATGACAATAGCAAATCCCCAGCTGAAGCTTTGAGCCTTCTGCCTCAGAGTCCAGCCCTGGAGTCCTCTTCCCACACAGCGGTGTGACTCCGCGGTGTGACTGCGGATCTTGCCAGCTGCCTGTTTGTCTCCTGCTGGATGAGTGAGTCATGTGCTTGGTTAGCCAAGGGTCCCTAAGAAACAGCCTGGGCTGATGGCTGTGTTCCCTATCACAGGACTGCATGCACCATAGGGGGGAAATTAAAGTCTCTCAAGAAAGTTTCTAACATCTTCTAACAGAGAACATGAATCAAAGATTGTTGGCAGTTTCTTTGCAGGAATTGTCTTCTGGCAGACTGAGTGCCTTGAACTTATCAGGTGACAACAGGAAGGGACACAAAAGTGACTCGAACAACTCCTTATGAAACATGGATCCCGAAAGCTGTCCAGGAGATAAACTCTCTCAAGGTTATCATGTCTGTTTTTCTTGCCTCAGACACCGTTGATTAGAGATAGAGGGCATTTATGACGGCCTAACCTTTTGGTCCCCTAGGATTTGTGTTTGACATTTGACTGAAGGGGGAAAAAAATGGGTGCATATATTTCTACAGCTGTGAACTTTTCACCAGGTTTTAGTAGTCCCTGGCAGGGTGGCAAAGGGGGTAAGATTTACTTCCTGGCTCTCCATCTGCGTTTGGCTGATTTTACCCTTTAAGTCTCTTGCATTTCTTTTCCAACTCCTTTCCTTAGCCTGAGAGCGGCAAGCTCACATTCCACCGCGCCCCCTTCCTCCATCCCCACTAACGTATCCCTAGGCTTCCCTGAGTAGGGCGTTGTATAACACAGGAGTCAAGGGTATGTCTATTTTTTAAAAGACTACCTAATAATGTATCCATATAGGTGAGTACTACCTAGATGGAAAGAATATATCTCGGTGCTAAGGGAGTACTGGCGAATTTTCTTATGCCTCCTCCCCATCTCCCATCTCATCCTTAAATCTACCACTGGCTTAAGTGTATGACTAGTGATGTCCCCAATCCAAAGAACTGTGTGAAAATGCCTGTAGATGTAGACATCATATATATATATACATATGATGTCTGTCCAGAAGGTGTGCAGCCATGTAATATGAAAAATAGAGACATTTATTGAAGAAGATACAAGATACAAGAAACATGTACATAGAACAATGACACCTCAGTCCCTTCAAAGTAGTCACCTTGGGACATCACACAGCTCTCCCAATCGCCATCAGCTGCCCCACTGTATTTTCCTGAATTTTATCAACAGTCTGAAATCTCTTCCCTTTCAAAGGTGATTTTAGTTTGGGGAAAAGCCAGAAGTTGCAGGGCACCAAATCTAGGTTGTAGGGGAACTGAGTCACCTGTGTGATTTGATGTTTCACCAAAAAACTGCAGGAGATGTGATGCATGAGCAGGTGCATTGTCTTAATGAAGCTGCCAATCACCAGTTGCCCATAGCTGCGGCCTTCTGAATCATCTGAATTGTTTCTGTGGCGGAATGTTCAAGCTTAACACAAAATCTGATGCAAAATCATTGCTCTTCTCATTCAGTCATTTTGAATGCAAGGGCAACACAGTACACATGCTCACTGAATGGCATCTACCACCCCCGCTGACTAGTACAATGAACTTCTCATTGTTCATGCATGTGCATTCCAGTCCACTCTCCTTGGCTGCCAGGTTACACTGGTGTCACGCAAACTGTTCTCATTACATTAGCAATGGCTGAGCTTTTTTCGGACAGACCTCATATATTTCATCACTGCCTGAGAGTTGTGCCTGAGAGTTGTGCCATGGTCTGAGGGAAAGGCTCAGCTCACACAAGACTCAAAGGAAAGACTTCCTAAACTCATATCATTGAATTGTTTCTCTGATGCCAACATTTCTAAGATGCACAGGAAAGTTGGGGAAGAAGCAAGAAAATATTGAAAGGAATGGAGAATAATATTCCCAAGGAGAGATAAAAAAGATTTATCCTAAACAAGGAGTTCTTAAATGTCTCAATAATGGGCTTTAAATATGTGAAGGTGTATTATGCAGAGAGCAGTGGCCATCTGCTCCCCATTTCTTCCTCATCTGAAATCCGACAGCACATATTGTCTGTAATATTTTTTCAGCCATTCATCATATCTGGCTTCATGACATGTCTTCTATTGTTGTCTGAAAAGCCATTTAATTTTATCACAAGCTTCTCTCTCTTCTCCCCGATGAAGAGCATCTCTCCTTGAGGGCAGGAACCAGTTTCTATTTATCTTTGTATGTATTTTAGTTCTGAGTACTAGACTTCACACATAGTAGATATTCAAAAAATATAATATGATTTTTGATTGGTGACTGATACTGAGGGGGAAAAAAGATAAACTCTGCTACCATGGATCCAAGTGAGACATAAAAACATACAATCTTGACTGAGATGAGTTCAGGAGGCAGAATGATGAGGGAGAGCGTGAGAACTCTTAAAAGAGTGGAATACACTGTACCCTGGCACCCTATTAGTCTGAATAAAGGTAAAATTACCACTTCCCAGCTACATCATCTAAACCAAATATTTAACTTCTAACCCTCCATTTTCTTAACCATAAAATGGAGATAATACTGCCTACTATGAAAAACTGCTCGGTGATTATATGAGGTTAACGTGTGTAAAGAATCAGCCCACAATAGCTACACACACATGGAATTTTGAGTCAACAATTTGAATTTCAATCATGGTTCTATCCCTGAGAAATGGTGAGGCCTCAAGCAAGTTACTTCGCTAAACCTCAGTTTCCTGATTATAACACCTACTTCACAGGACTCTTGTACGTGTTAAATGAGTCGGTGCATATTAAATGCTTAGCATGGTCTTTGGCAAACACTAGGTATGTAGCAAATATAAAGTCTGATTATTTATTTTCACAGATGTTCCTCTGGGACAAAGCCTTAAAAAGGAGCAGAGACTCTCATCTCCCACTTCATCCCCTTGCATATGTTTCTAACTAAGAACAAGAGGAGGAATGATGCTGCCTCTCTCAGGCCTTTGCAGACTGAAGTAAAGGAAATCCTCAGCTCCTATAATAGCACCTTGAAGTAGACAATCAGAGAGACATCAGGGAATTCTAACGCAAAGCCACAAGTACCTGAGAGTAAAATCTAGGCCTGGCTAGTCTGGTGTCGACTGTTACAGAAATTATAGCCTGGTCAGAGGACATCTGTTGTACCCACTGGGATAGTCTCTTTTTGGGTGGTTGCTAGTTTTATATGACACTTCTTGCTTCCATTCGAGACTATGGAATTTAGGGCTTTGATGTGTGCTTCTTTTTCTTTGGGCTGCGTAATATCTCAGAAAAATACACACTAAATTATTATTTCATTAAGGTGTAAACGATGGTGTGGTCTGTGGAGGGAGATTGTTGTCCATCAGAGCAAAGGCCAGGCAGGAGAAAGAGGGCAGTTCCACAGAGAGACACATAATTAGAAAGACAAAAATAATATGGAGAAAAAGAAATAAAATCAGAGATAAAGGGAGAGGTAGGAATAGATAGGGTAAAGAAAGAGAAAAAGAGGGAAAGTACCTACTTCCTATGTTCGAAGTGATGCAGTACCCTTCTGGAAACTTTATTTGTCTTTTCTTTTAGTTGCTGAAATGTTTCTAAGCAATACATTACCTGTGAACTAGTCCCAATATCACCTGCATATAACCTTCTGAGAAAAAAAAAATAGGAACTCTCTGGTTACTTTAGAGACTTTGCCTAAAGTCCATTAGAGTTATAATTACACTATAATCTTCTCAAAAAATACAGTGTGCCATTGTGATACCCTCCAAGGTCACGGCCCTCATCATAAACAAACCTGTTTATGACAATTGCTGAAATGCAATCTCTCTCTCTCTCTCAAAGGTCCATCGCTTCATTAATGAACCTGTAATCCCATACACACCTGTTTACCTGATTTATAGATGTTTCCACCTATTTAACAGATCCATACATTTTCATGCCAGTCTCAGGAATATTTGTGCTTGCCTAATGGTAATAAGGTTGAAAGGGCCCATCATTATTCTCCAATTCTATATCCTGAGATGCACAATACCCTCTCTGGGGCATTGGCCACAGTGCTTTGGGATTAACCAAATGTCTTTGAAACATGACTATTTAAGGCAGCCCTCAAGTCCCTAAGAATCAGAGTGGTCCTCCCTGAGTAAGGTCAACTGAATCAGTCTGAGACCAGTAAAGATAAAGCATGTGCTTGATAATCTTGGAGCCCAGAAACTGGATGTGGCATTCCTAGAAGATCTTGTGCATCATTGCTTGGAGGGAGGGGGGCAACAGACCAGGAAAAGCCCCTCAAGTCACATGAAACTGATGCGTGCAATAAGCAAATATTTATTTTGTTAAGCCTATATTATTTTGGGGTTTATTCGTTGCTGCAGTTAGCACTAATTACTCTGAACAATATACCTATTCATCCTTCAGGGTTAAGATTCAGCGTTGCCTGCCTCCAGAGAGCTTTATCCAAATCTGTAACCACCAAAGCATTCATTCCTGCATACATCTAACACTGGATTTGAGTTGCTTTGCTTCACATATGACTGTTTGAAGGATGACATTTTAGATTTATAATCAAAATTTAAGCTCCTGGGAAATTTTCTTTAGAGTCTATTAAGTATTTTACATTACCTATTAAGTATTTTACATTACCTACCTATGGTCTATTAGGTGAACAACAAAGACAGGAAGGAAGGGAGGGAGGGAGAGAGGAAAGAAGAAGAGAAGGAACTAATTAATTGACAATGGGCATCAATTTATTAACTAATTGAGCAGTCCAAGGTAAATGCCTACTGTTGGCTTAGCAAAATACATGGAAAATAGAGAACATGAGTGCAAATACCTAAAGGCAGAGGCTTATCGAAGGTCGCACAGCTAATATACAATAAAACCTATTTATGAGACCGAACCAGGTTCTCATTTACTCATTTATTCAACAAATATTTATTGAATACCTGCTAGATGCTAGGCACTTTTCTAGGGACAAAATACCATACAGGCAAAATCTTTGTTCCAAGTGATGCTTGCACTGTAAGAGAAAAAGACATAAAATAAATGAATGCATTTTAAAAACATTGTGATGTGTTGTTAACTGCTATGATAAAAATAAAGTCTGGAAGGGAACAGGTAGTGGGAGGAAGTGGGGGAGTGGTGGCTACAGTTTTAAATATGATTGTCAGGGAAGACCTGAGAAAGTAAAATTTGAGTAACTTGCTTATGTTGATGAGGGAGTGAGCTGTAGAGATACCAGAAAGGGCAAAAATGGCGAGGTGCGATTCTGGCCCAACTGAAGAATAATGAGGAGATGAGCGTGGTTGGAGTGAAGTGGGCAAGGGGGAGAAAAGGTGAGAGGGGGGAGTGGATGAGGTCATAGAGATAATGTGAAGTTAGGCCATGCTAAGCCATGTAGGGATTTACTGAGTTCTGAAGTCATTAGTGGACCTTAAACAAAAAATAACATATCTGACTCAAATATTGGAAGAGTCACTGATGCTCTGGTATTGGATTGAATTTCACAGATAAAAGGCCAGAAGTGGAAAACCAGTTGGGAGCCTATGACAGTAATCCAGGTAAGACACAACAGCAGCTTGGACAAGCCTAGTTGTTGCTTTCTGTGTATAGTGTGAGTGTTGGAGCTTATAAGATTTACTGATGGATTTGTTATAACATGTGAGAAAAAGATAGATATACAAATAGCGCCAAGATGTTTGGACTGAACCATTGGAAGGATGGAGTTTCTATGTATTTGGGATAGAAACAATGAAGAAATAGCAGGTTTGGTTGAGAAGAGTAAGTTTTTGACTTCGGGTATCAGAGATTTGATATTCCCTTTGGATACCTAAATAGAACCATTAAGTAGGAACTGATATATGGAGATCAATTCTGAGGATAAGGGAGAAGTTTAGACTAAAGATATAAATTTGGGCTTCCCAACAGATATATGGTACTTAAAACCATGAGCCTGATTAAAGATATGAGTGTAAATAAAGAGTAGATGTTGGATTTGAGTATAAATAAAAAATAATGATGCTGAAAAATTGAGCTCCATGCATTTCCAACCTTAGAGTTTGTGGAGATAAGAAGGGAGACTGAGAAGAGATCAATGAGGTAAGACAATAACCAGAGAATCACACTCTCCCTGAAGCGGAGTGAAGGACATATATCAAGAGCAAGAAGGTGATGAACCTATTCAAATGCATCAGAGAGTCAAATAAGGTGAGAGGTGAGAATTAGCCATTGGATTTAGTAACATGGATGTAATGTTGGCATTTATAAGAGAAGCGTTGATGAAATGGTTGCAATGGAAGCTTGATTGGTGTTGATGTAGGAAATAATAAAGGGAGAAAAATCACAAAGTATAAGTTACTATTTTGAGGAGTTTTACTACAAAGTAGTGCAAAGAAAAGAGGCAAAAGTTAGAGGGGCATGTGATTTCAAGATGGTATTTTTAAGATGGGAGAGATACCATGTTTGTGTCTTGATGAACATGATCTAAAAGAGAGGTGGGGAAATTGACAATGTAGAAGGAAGAGCAAAAAACTGAATACATTCTCAAGCAAGAAGGGATAGGATCTCACGCACAGCTCAGCCCTTGAGATAGGGCCCAGCACTGTTTATCCAGGCTAACAGTAACAGAAGGGCGCAGATACGGGAGGGAAATGGTTATTGCTGTGGGAGCTTGGGAAGTTCTTCACTGAGTGATTCAGTTCCTCAGAGAAGTGGATAGCAAAACAATCAACTGAGTGTGAGGATGGGTGGATACCGGAGGGTTAAGGGGAGAGAAGGCGGTATGAAGAAAGCATGTGTACATGCACAGATTGGACAGAAATTTGGACACAAGTAAGGAATGGAATTTTGCCAGGCCGATTTTTCTTTAACAGGTGTGCAGTATTTGTGTCACATAAGCTTAAAAACCAATAATAACGGGTCTTCTTACCACCAGTCCAAGGTACTGTGTCACCTTGGAACTCAGAAATCATACAGATAGCACTGGGAGAAATCCTTGGTGACCAATGGTCCCAGTTTGCCCTTCCTGGGATGCCATAAGACTTTCAGGACTAAAACCAGTCAAACAGATGATCTGTCACACTAGAAAATATTTATACTCTTTTCTCCCTCCTTCCCAATAAATGGACAAATAACAAAATAGAATATATTGGAGTCCTGGAAAGAAAGGCATGATAGAAGTGGAAAACATCATTATCATTCAGGAAACATACATTTTTTGCTGCAAAGATCCAGGGATGAAATCAGCACATTTGGTTGATAATCCCCTTCACGTGTGCATGCTAGTTTGGCTTCCATTTTCATCTGCAGGGAGTCTTTAACAGCTGTTACTGTCAGGTCTTTGCACTCTGTTTCCAAATGTTTAAGAACCACACAAGGGCAGGAATATACTGAGAATGGAGTTGGAGGGGGCTTAAGGAAAGATAGCTCTCCCACATTGCTGCCCGGAAATTGACACCCTCCCTTTCCCTCTGTCTCAGCCTCTCACTCCTCTGGGTTCTCTCCTGTGTGCACCAGGCAGAGCTGCTGGAATGAACACAAACGTGCCTGTTTGGTATGCACACCGGCAGCCGGTCCAGACAGGAGCCTCTCGCTTCTTTGTTCGTTAGTGCTCCCTGCTAAATCATGTTTAATGTTATCTAAGGAATTTAATGGCACAGTTACTGGAAATATTACCGACAGAGGGGAAAAAAATCATCCCTTACATTTTCCAGACCTGTCACAAGTCCACTCATCCCAACACCTGAGACCTTTAGCTAGAAAGGCTTGTTCATTTTTGTTCCTTTTACTGAAATTATATATGCTCCACTTCTGTCATGAAAGAACTGAGTTGCCTATAGCTCCATTTAAAGAAGGCTCTCAGCCCCTTTTCAAACGCACACGTATGGTGCTATACAGCCTTAGCTGAGGAAAGCCTGAGGGAAGAGTAGAGGCTAAACTTTGCCACATGTAGAAGAAACCAACAGCAAATAAGGAATGCTGACATCTGAGCCCCATCCCGGAACAATTAAATAAAAACCTCTGGTGTGGATTCTAGGCATTCCTATGTTTAAATATCCCAGCTGATGGTTTTAACATACAGTATGACCCAGTCTTTTCCTGAATCTCAACTTATTACTTGATACATTCATTCATTCATTCATAATTCATCCATTCATTCATTGACTATCCTCTACAAGTCTGACACTATGCTTTGCCCTATGGAAGTTAGAAAAGAAATGGAAAATGTAATTATAACCCTCAGGAGAGTTATGAATAAACAAATGAATAAAAAGTTAAAATGCCCTACAAAAGTTGAAATTGGTGTTAGTGATGCCAGCCAGGAGATGCTTTATGTAAGAGGTGATGTTTAACAATGTAAAAAATTTAAGTCTTATAGCCAAGGGACCCCAGATCCTGACTCTACCATACCTATGCAAGCCATATTCTTCTTTGAACTTTCCCCCCCTTATTTACACAATGTTCTCCCAAGTTTATAAAGGTCAGCTTAGATAATACATGGGAGCATGCTTTTGTAAACATTCAAGTGTTACACGATGTTTTAATTATTATTGACTGTGCAGTTGATATAGGACCATATTTCATGTCATCCATCCCCAACCCAACCTTTCAAATGTATGCTCAAGGTTGTGGCTTCAAAATCTGGGCTCTCTCATTTGTTTGTGTATTCATCTATAGCTAGACTGCCTAATCTATTCTACATTCCTAAAACCTGCCCGGTTTATTCTCATAGTCACATCTTTGCTGGTGCTATTTCTTCCTGGGGTTGTCTCTTACCCCCAACTCCCTAATTCTTACTCAACTTTCCCAGCTCAATTTACTTGAACACCAAGTATTTTCTAATTATGCTTATTCACAGTGATCTCTCTCTCTCTCCTGGGAACTTGCAGCCAATAATATATTGTATCATAATATGCCTTGATTGCTTTATTTTTCATGTTTGTATTTTATTTCACAAGCTAATTTATAAATCCTCAAAGAATAAGTATCACGGGTTATGTTGCTTTGCTCATTTACAAAGACTTGTGACAAATTGACTTGTGTCAATACATCCTTAAAGAGTGCAAAGAGAAAAAATGAAAGGAAGAAAGAAGGAAGGAAAGAAGGAAAAATTACTTTTCCTCTCCATGTTCTGACGTTCCTAAATTCTTAGCTCTTGATGTAGTTGCTTTAGCAACCACAGTTTCAGGCACTGAACCCAAAAACAGGAATGGCTACATGGTGCCCTACACATACAACAGGAAGAGCATCTTGCCCTAAAAGTGTTTCCCAATTCTTTCCCCATCTAAACCTTGCTTCCTCCACTTTGATGTTTTAAGCATCAATTGTGCAATGGCTAAACAAGACTTATTTCTTCAATCTCTACTTCTCTCCCTTATTCTCAGAATGTGTGCCACAATCTCCCCATTAGGCAAGTGGTCCCTGGGACCAAGACTTGTGCTCAGCTGGGTCTAATGTCCCCCTCTAGATCACATTCTGAGACCCTTTAATTTTCTACCTAAATGGCCTCGAGCCAACATCCAGGCCTTGTGTGCCTCTTGCCTGGGTCTATCTTTCAAGAGTGAACTGTACTCTCAGCGTACACCCTTATAGGAATGCCCAAAAGGCAGTGGCTTGTGGGCCAGATGGACAGAACTTTGACATAAAAGCTGAGATGTCCACATGCATTTTGTAAAACATAGGTAAGTAGAAAGAGAACTGGGGTGGGCCAAGGAATAGAAGTCTATATGACAGTGTTCCAGACTCTGGGGGCCCAACAACACAAAGTTCAAATCTGGTATTTAAGTGAAGGCAGGGGGTTAAGAAGATATTTTATGTAAGACTTTATTACCTAGATATGATACTTCCTAAATCTTAGAAATACAGGAATGCCTGTTTATACTTTTGCCAAAGGCCCCACAAATTAAGGACAAGCCTAAACATGAGAATAGCCTTTTTAAAACCCCTTCCGCACCTCACTTTTTCTCAATTTTGAAATCAACCTTAGTGAGATATCTCTTACCAACAATGAAAGGCATCAATTGAAAGTGTACAATTAATTCAGCAAATTTTGACAAATATATGGACCCATGTAATTACAATGCCAATCAAGATATCATATTTCCCCAACCCCCAAAATGTCACTATGCCCTTTTGTTGTCAATTTTTCCTAACTCATGACCCAGAAATCCACCAATTTGCTTTTTGTCACTATAGTAGTACTTTGTCTGTTCAAGAATTTTATCTAAATTGAACCACATGGTATTTATCCTTTCATATATATCTTCTCTCATTCAGCATAATGTGTTTAGATTCATCCATGTGGTTTCATGTACAGTAGTTCATCCATTTTATTATTGCATGATATTCCATTGAATAAATATACCAAAATTTGTTTATTCACTTGATTTTCAGTGTTTGTCTATTGTAAGTAAAGCTGCTATGGACATTGTTTTACAAGACCTTGTGTGAATAAACATTTCCATTTCTTTTGAATGAAAGCCTCGTAGTACAATTACTGAGCTATATAATAAGTATACATTTAGCTTTATAAAAAAGTATTAAGTATTCTCTAAAGTGGTCCTGCCACTTTATTCTCCCATGAATAATATGTGGAAGTTCAGTTGCTCTATAGTCTTGTCAAAATGTGGTGTTGTCGTCCTGGCCAGGTAGCTCAGTTGGTTGGAGTGTCACCCGACACAGTAAGGTTGCAGGCTCAATCCCCAGTTAGGGCACATACAAGAATCAACCAATGAATGCATAAATAAGTGGAACAACAAATCAATGTTTCTCTCTCTCTCTCTCTCTCTCTCTCTCATTTCTTCTTTCTCTAAAAATCAATAAACAAATAAATACAATTTTTAAAACTGTCATATCATTAGTCTTTTTTAGCTTTGGTAGGTATATGGTGGTTTAACTTTGTATTTGACTGATGTCAAATGATGCTAAGCATCTTTCCATGTATTTAATGGCCACTACCATAATGTTCTTCGTGAAGTGTTTGTTTAAATATTTTGCCTATTTTTAAAACTGCTTTTTTTATCACTAAGTTGTAAGAGTTTTTAATTTTTTTCTGAATGCAAGTCTTTTCCCAATGTATGGGCTATAAATATATTTTCTCATTATGAACCTTATCTTTTAATTTTATCAATGATGTCTTTCAAAAAGCAGAAGTTTAAAATTTTGATGAAGTTTAAATTATTATTTTTTGTATGTTTCAAGATTTCTGCGACTTGTCTAAGGAATATTTGCCTATCCCAAAGGCACAAATATTTTTCTTGCATTTTTCCTAGAAGTTTTATAGTTTTAGTATTTGTATTTAAGTCTATGATCCATTTTGAATTAGTTTTTGTATCTGGTGTAAGGTAAGCCTCAAGCTTGTTGTGGTTTTTGTTTGTTTTTCTCTAGAGATACCTACTTGCCCCAGCACCACTTGTTGAAAACATTCTATTTTATTGGTCTGTGTCCCTATATTTACATTAATATCATCCTGCCTCAATTACTGCAGATTTACAGAGAGTCTTAAAATCATACACTGTCAGTCCTGAAACTTTATTCCTTTTGGAAAATAGTTTGAATATTCTAAGTTTTTAAAATAACCATATAAATATTCAAATTAGCTTAAGAATTGCTATTTAAAAAGCCTGGTGGAAACTCTAAATACAATTGAATTAAATTATAGATCAATTTCGGGAGAGCTGACATCAGAACAATATTGAGTCTTCCAGTCCATAAATATAGTAGCCTCTCCATTTATTAGGCCCTTTTAAATTTTTCTCAGCAATGGTTTTAATTTTCCAAGGTAGAATTATTACATATTTTATTAAATACCTTTTCTTTAATGTTTTTGTTGCTATTCTAAACAGTATAGCTTTTTCAATTTTGTTTTTTCATTGTTCGTTGTTAGTATATAGAATTAACATTTATTTTTGTACATTGACCTGGAATCCTGAAAACTTGATAAAGTTGTTTATTATTCTAGTAATGTTTTTATAAATTCCTAAGAATTTTCTGTTCATGATCATGTTATTTGTAAATAAAGGCAGCTTTACTTCCTTTTTTTCCAATAGGTACCATACTTATTTAATCTTCTTGCTTTATTGCATTAATACTTCCACTATGATGTTGAATAAACATGGTGAAAGCATTCTTATCTTGTTCCTTATCATCGGGAGAAAGTGTTCGGTCTTATACCATTAAGTATATTGCTAACTGTAGATTTTTTTATAGATATCTTTACTAGATTAAGAAAGTTTTCTTCTATGTTTGCTGAGAGGCTTTTTAAAAAAAATTTGTTACGAATAGATGTTGATTTTTTTTCTGAATCTATTGAGGTACTTATATGGATTTTCTCTTGTATTCTGTTAATACAGCAAATTACATTGATTTTCAGATGTTAAACCGATCTTACATCTCTGGCATAAATCTCAGTCTGTAGGTTATATTTACTTTTATATGTTGTGGACTTGGTTGTTGTTATTTTGTTAAAAATATGTATTACCTATGTTTAGGAGGGATGTTATTGGTCTGTAGTTTTCTCCTGTCATATCTTTGTTTGGCTTTGGTATAAGAATAATTGGCCACATATTTGAGCTGGGAAGTTTTCAGATTAGTTTGTGTTGGATTAATATTATTTCTACCTTATGTATTTTTTTCTTTCAGAAAAATTGTATTGAATTTATTGAGGAAGGGCTGTATCCAAAGAAACCTAAAATACTGATTCGAAAGAGTATGTGCACCTCTATGTTCATTGCAGCATTATTTACAATATTCAAGATTTGGAAGCAGCCCTGGCTGGTGTACCAGACCTATGAACCAAAGGGTCACTGGTTCAATTCCCAGTCAGGGTACATGCCCTGCGTGGGGCCACACGAGAGGCAACCACACATTGATGTTTCTCTCCCTCTCTTTCTCTCTCCCTTCCCCTCTCTCTAAAAATAAATAAATAAAATCTTTAAAAAAATTTTTGGAAACAGCTTAAGTACGCATTAGTAAATGAGTGGATAAAAAGCTGTGTTACATTTATACATGGAATACTCTCAACTGTTTAAAAAAAAAAGGAAATCTACCTTAAATATTTTATATAATTCACTAATTTGGGCATGGAGTGTAGAAGAATTAATAACTATTAATTCAATTTCTTTAACAGATGTAAGGTTTTTCATGTGTTCACTTCTTCTTATATCAATTTTGGTAAAATAAGTCTTCCAAGAAATTTTTTTCATTTCACCTAAATTGTTTAATTTATATACATGAAGTTTTTCTAATATTTTCTGATTTTTTCCAAAAAGGAAATGTTCAGGGTTTACTAAGTTAAAAAATTATACCTGATAGATAGTTCTTTTAGTGTTCAGAGAATCTGTAATACTACTTCTTCACTCATTTATGATATTGGTGAACTGCTCTTTAAAAAAAATTTTTTTCTTGCTCATTCTAGCAAAGCATCTAATAATTTTTATTAGTATTTTGAAAGAATCAGTCTTTGGATTTACTAATTATTTTTCTATTTTTGTTCTTTATTTCATTTATTTTTACTTATTCCTCCTTTCTACTGACTTTAAGATTAATATTTTCATTATTTTTTAGTTTTTATATGAGATTATTGATTTTAGACATTTCTTTTCTAATATAAACATTTTTAGTTTTTCTCTAAGTACTGCTTTAGCTGTTCCCTCAAATTGTTATATAGTATGGTTTTATTAAGTTCAAAATGTTTTCCAATTGCCCTGTGACTTCTTTCTTGGCACACAAGATATTTAGAATCCTACTGTTTATTTTCCAAATGTCAGAGAATTTTTCAGAAGTATTTTTTGTTTGTTTGTTTTCGATTTAATTATGTGGTCGGAGAATTTGCTTTGAATGATTCCAATCTGTTTAAATTTATCAAGACTATTATTTTTGTCCTGTGCATGGTCTATCTTGCTCAATATTTATATATACTTTAAAAGAATATATATGCTTTCATTTTGTGTATATAAGCATAAATTAGGTGAAAGTATTTGATAATGATGTTCAAATCTTCTCTATCCATACTGACTTTCTTTTGACTTGATCAGCTGCCAAGTGAAGAGTACAGAAATTTTCAGTATGCATGTCAAATTTTTCCACCACATTTAGAATTATTATTTTTCTCCTTGCATCATTATAAAAATATCTCCTTTTGTCTTTAGTAAAATTTCTTGGCTTCATATCTACTACATCTGTTATTCATATAGCCACTGTATTTTCTTCTTACTCTTTTTAGCTTGGTAAACACTTTCCTTTTCTTTTTTCTGTATCTTCATATCTAAAGGGAGTTTCTTGTAGGAAGAATTTAGTTAGGTTTTGCATTTCCACCCAATATTACAATCTCTCTCCTTCACTTGAAACATTTTATTTAATATATTTATTGATTTGAGTTTAAGTCTGCCATGTTGATGTTTTCTGTTTATTCTGTCTTTTTAAAATTTTTCTTCTTTTCTTGTCTTTTTAAAAAAGACTTTTTATAATTATTTTTAGAGAGAGGGGAAGGGAAGGAGGGAGAAAGGGAGAGAAACATCAACATTTTTGAATATTGAATTTTGTTGCCTTCGTTTGAGGAGTTTCATTGAGCAGGCGGTTATATGGAACCCTCTTGATCCTTTTCAAAGCAAGCCTTTAAGTTTTAAGAGGGATCCAGGCTAGCTTTAAATCTGTCTAGTTTCTTGCTCCTGTTAAGAGTGGGGTCTTTCTGAATTCTCTTTAATTTGACTGACTGGAACTAGAACACATCCTAGACTTCTCTCTGAGAACTGTTCAGTTTTTAGCCTCCCTTTTTGTTATTTTTTCATAATATTTGTTCTATGCTGAGCCTTACAAAGTCTTACCCAACAAGTATATAACAAATATTCAGCAACTAGTTCAAAGGAACACCTATGCTGATCTCTAGAGCTCTCTCTCTGTGTAGTTCCCTCCATCCTGGTATTCTGGCCAACGAATTTAAGCCTCCTCATCCTCACCAAACTCTGGCTGCTGTATCTTTGAGTTCGCAAGGCCACTGTGTCATACACATTTTCCAGTATCTGCATTGTGGTCCAAACACTGCCTCCAGCTAGAAGGCCAGGTTAATTTTAGGCCTTACCTACTTGGTTTTCTTTCCTTCAGGGGTCATAGTCCTCTGCTGCTCTTTATCTCATGTCTGAAAGAAGTTGTTTATTTCCTTTTTTTTTTCTTTTCTAGCTTTTTTACGCCCGGATGATAAGTCCAGGACTAGTGACTACTATATCACGGCTGGAAATGAAAGTTGCTTCACTCGATTCCTTCACACTTCTGTGGTCTTGCAGTGCCTATCTCTTGTCTTTTGGAAATCTTCTTTGTAGCTTCCTCCACAATTGTGCCAGGAAATGATATTAGGCAGGGTTCACAGGTATGTTGAGAGAGAGAGAGAAAGAGACAGAGAGGCGTGGAGAGGGAGGCATGAAAGAAATTGAATAGAGTGCTTAATAAATATTTAATTCCAAGATATAGAAAACAGGAATCCATGTCTTTTAGGAAACCAGAACAATATTTTAGCATGGGGGATAGAGGCAGACCAGTTCTAGGTTAAATATCATACAGTTTAGCGAAAGCTGTCTTAGTGATGCTGTCAACTTCCGGGCCACACCTTTTCCCACTAACTCTGGAACCCAGTGTTCTCTGACTCTTCTCAGTTTTCTGGCTCAAACTCTGTATCTAGTAAATGCAAAATCTCTTATGAGATGCTAATGACTCATAAAATTCAATATGCTATTTTACTAAAAATTTTAGGAAATCTAAAACCTTAGATTGAAAGAACAAATCACTAATTGTGGGAGTGTATACCTCATCCAGAAATGTGGAAAATAAATATGGAAGGACCCGATCTCTCCCACATCCCTTATATAGACTACTGTGTGGGCTATTCTTCCTACACGAGGCTACAGCTGGGAAAGGAGGGACAAAAATAAGCATTCTAAGAAAAATCTAAGAAGATAGGAAGAACACCTACTATTTCATCTCTTCGATAACCCCACAGTCATTGCAAAGCCCGGCCTAGTTTTGCAATACCCTCCACTCCTCCCTCCCACATCCATTAGCAGGTGCAGGTGAGTTATGGTGAAAGGCAGAAGCCCTCCAGCCTCTAGAGAGGAAATGACTTTAATCTCATCAGAGCCCTGGAGAAGGGACTATTAAAAGAGTTAATGAAACAAACTTCTGAATAGATGGGTCAGACCGTGACAAACCGAAGTCATTTTTTGATTTAAAAAGGAAAAAATAAGAAGCAAGCGGGTGATACAGGCCCTGTGGCTATGATGGCCTCCCAGTCTCCCATCGAATCGATCCTAAATGCAATAGGGTCCTGGTAATTTAATGAAGGGCTCCAGAGGTGCTGCGGTGAATTTGGTCACAAAGGTGAAATGAACAAGATGTATAGTTCACAATAAAGAGTATTTCCCCACATTGTTATCTGAATTATAAGTGGGGGGAAATGTTGCAACCAGGATA